>NMUG010005697.1:0-12989 GCA_002855965.1 Monotropa hypopitys | reverse complement strand
CATGGAGATGCGGCGAAGTACAATGAAGGAAAGACGAGCAGTGTCGCGCGATGACTGAAGCATCGCATCAGTGGGTAAGTCTCTATTTTACTCTTTTTAGTGTTGTGAATCGTTCGTCTTTCGATAGTGACTGTTGTTGGGTTCTTCAGGAAAGTGACTTAGCGAGCGACGATGGTAACCTCTGACGCGCGACTGTCAGGGCCTTGACCACCACTAGTGGTCGCGTCGGCAGGTATATCTTATTCCCCGTTTAATCATCATTAAATCATAATCGATAATTTATGTCAGTAGGAGGTGTGAAATCGGATTCCTGTTGTTGTTGTTGGCGCCTTAGTGTGGTTCTCCTATTTTGGGCAGGTTGATGCCGAAATTTCTAACAAATCTGTTGCCGACGATTGCCGCAGGAACTCCATTTGAGGTAGAGTTTTCTATCCCTCTCGTTTGTAATGTTGGTGCTGTTACTTCCTTCTTGTTCGTTTTATGAAATTCCGTCAAGTTTCTTATATTCGTAACATTTGTATCAAAGTGTTGTCGTTCACTAAAATTGGTCGCGTTGAGTTTTGACTAGGGTCGTTATGTTTACCCTAGGACGTTGGTTGTTCGATTCTGAGTTCGATTGTGAAAAATCCCAATTCTTGTTAAAAATCCGTCATTGTCATTTTGTGAAATCAAATTGGGGATATTAGTTTGTTTTGGACATTCTCGGATAGCTTGTGGGTCAAATGGTATTTTGACACGTTCTTGGCAATGAATCGAACAAATGGAATGTTTTGTAAATGAACGGAAGTGTTTGGGAAATAATGGAATGATTTGTAAATGAATGATGCATTTTGGAAATGAACGGGATGTTTTGGTAAAAATGGAAGGAAAGTCACATTTTTGATTGATACGTCGACTAGGAGGTGTTGCCCTAGGTCACATGGAACGATTGAACAAAATGATAAAATGTGACACGTGACTCTTTACGAGTGAACTGTTTACTCTATACGAGGATTGGATATTGATGAGTGGTTATGATTCGGGTTACTTACCTTGTGTCATTGTTTAGAGTGGCACATGACATTGCACAATGGAGGTTTGACTGGACCTTCCCGGTGAGCCGGGGAAAACAAGAACTACACGATAAGGGGTTGACGAGCCCTGATGCAGAACTAGCCGATACTCGATGGATTGTGATTGATATTTGCCTTGCTCCTACTAGAAGGCACGGGAATGGAATACACGTGATACTTAGAACATAATGGGAATTGGAATACGTTTAGAATACGAAAAATGAGTCTTTTACTCAGTGTGAGTCGACACTTGACACAATTCCCTGTTGGCCTTGTCTAGGTAGTTTCTTTTGGAAAAGATCAGTTACGAGTACTCTTTTCTCTCGAGTCTTGGTTAGACACAGTGCTTTACTACTTTCCTTTACGATGAGTCAAATGTGGAACTTTGAAAAGAAAGAAAATGTTTTATGACATAATGAGATCCATTGCATTGTATCATTTACATTCCTTGCATTGTCACATATTTGTACCCAATATTATAGATGTTAGGAGATAGACTATCTCTACCAGGCGGTCGTGCCTGACCCTCTACTTTTGTAGGACCTTTCCTCATTGACTTGGAGTGGCTGCGGGATCCTTTATTGGACTTGGAGATGGACTGGACAATAGATGATAGGTTGCCTTACTTTTCAGTTTCAACACTTTCTTTTCTTTACCGTTGGCCGCGTTGTACAGGATTACTTATAAAATTCTATTTTGGCCTTTCTCTTTTGTTTGAGGCATTGTTGTTCAGGGTTGTGTTATAAAACCCTTTTTGCCTCTTTTCAGTTGTATTTCATTTCATAGTAAGCATGTGTTGTAATAAGTAGTGTAATGGGTGTGTGTGTGTGGTAGATGATACTTTACTTACATGTTTGGATACTCGTTACCTACATTTAACACTTCCCAAAAAAATATGTCTCAAAATTTGGGAGTGTTACAGTCGCACCATCCACGACATTATGCATAATGGGAATAGATAGATGTTGGACTTCCCCGGTGATTGTGCCACCATGTTGAGCATAATGGGGGCGTAGCGTAGCCCTCCCAATGGGTTGGGGAATAACGAGGGGAAAGGATAGTGTGCCGACGACTACTATACCGGACCCAATCAAATATGATATGAACTTCTAAACATAATGAATGAAAGATTGGGATAACTTGGATGGGTCTTGGTTATATGCCTCCACGGAGTATCCATTGTGAAAGATTGGGATAACTTGGATGGGTCTTGGTTAGATGCCTCTACGGAATATCCAGTGTGCAAGGAATGAGACTATAATGACAATTCCAATATCAATCCATAGTATGGGCTATGGAGAATCAATCAATAAATGGAAAGAAAGAAATATCTCAAATATCCAATATGGCATATGAATCCAATACGTGACGATAACGGTAGTTGATGTGGCTCACAACGTGAGTTATGATTAGAAATCTTGGCCCGACATTGGTTCGGATCCCTAGTAGATCCTTAGAGTTGTTTTACCTTAGAGGCAAGGTCGGTTGAGTGGTGTTAAAGTCTACTTCGGTTGGACCTAGAACACTTTACTTCTCGCATTTACTTGGTTTAGAGGACTTAGTCGTATACCCTTAGTTGGCGTCACGCCTACGTTCACTGTTACTTGAGTTAGGTTTTCTTCACTTACACCTTGGGTTCTTTACTGTTTGTACATTTACTTGTAGACACATAGGCATGCACCACATGTGCATGCTTGGTAGTAGTTAGGGGTTTTCTCACTGAGCCATGGTTTGCTCAGACCCTCTTTCTTTTCCTTTTTGTAGTCTGCGTTGCAGGACTAGACGGGCTTGGAGTTAGAGTCAGCTGCTGGATTTTCTTGGGCTCGGCTACTTCAGTTGCAGTGGTCTCCTTTGTACTTTGTCTTTCAGTTTCAGTACTTTTAGTTGTAATTCCATTACTTTGTACTTATAGTTCTTTGTTCACTGTAGCAGTTGTAGTAAGACAGTACTTGTACTTTTCTTCCGCTCTTTACTTTTGTTGTACTTCTATTTTGTACTGCTCTGTGAATGTAATGAGAAATTCAACTGATTGTGTCTGGATGGCAAGTGGTTATATCCCCTGTTTATTATTTAAATTGTATTTCAAAAAAAATTATGGTTTGAAAATCTGGGCTGTGACAGGCCGGGAGAGCTATTTTGTTTAGAACAACATAACGGAGTGAGTCAACATTGGAATGATGTGACACAATTTTTTATAATTCTCTGACGAAGAAATAGACATTCCCTGAAGGAAAATTGCGACTATAAAATGATTCTCGGTAGAAAAGTAGCAGATCAAAGGACAGACATTTAGAATAACGGCTAGGAAATCACCTTTTTCACAGAAATACATTTGACGTGAGATGAAAATTTTCTCATGATCTAGACAGTGAGGCGAGCGCAATGACTGTATTTAATGACAAATCGGTCACCCGGATCATCACCCGACGACGCGACGCGCAATGTTTTTTCATGGGATTATTCGACGACAAATGGACAAAATTTTAATTCTTTTTCCAAAAGTATATTCCCCTCCCCCAACATTCGGATCCCAAATCAGGAAGGAATACATCCAAATGTGAAATATATTATCCCCAAAACATGCAGCCACTCACACAAAGTAGCAGATATTGCTGATGTCATGTCGCACCTATAGGTGCGACATAGTCTTATATAAGCAGAGGCCTCTCAAGCCATTGAAGAGGACAACCATTCAACCAAAATTGTTGCCAAAACTTTCCATCCACTGTTCTCCCGGGTAGAAGCCCCAAAACCTCAAAAATTCTCCAAAACCTTAGCCAAAAATCAACCCAATCCACTTTCAATTCAAACCCGACTTCGCAATTGATTTTCCATCCCATTTCCAACCTCAAAACAGTCCCAAAATAGTACTCAATTCAATCCCGAGACCAAAGCTCTCTCCTGAAATTAATCCCTCCTTCAAAACCCTAAGCCGTTCTATTCTCAAAAAATCCCGAAAAGCGTCCGTTCTAGCAGAAACTCTATTGAAATTTAATCAATAAATTTCAACAAGTTTTCCTTTTATTTTTCCAGTTTATATTTTTGTTTAGGAAAGTCCCGGTATATATTTCCAGATTATAGTTCGGTATAGTAGGGGTTTTCGCGCTCGAATACTATAATGTATTATAGTCAAACAGATATTATAGGCGAACTTCTCCTCGCAATTGTAATTACCGACAAGGTATAAATATACTAATTATTTTATTTTTTATTTCAGTTACAATGTAATTCATCTTTCCATTTGCGCGCATAGAAAATGAATCACGAATCATCTCCGTGGTTTATTTTCTATCATATAATGAAAAGTTGATTTTCCAAAGCTTCATTTTGTGATATCTCGGTCTTGTGTATGGCTATGCCTACCGGCTGTTCGGTCATATCTTGACAACTGGGAAGCAACCTTTCATTATCAAAAATCAATAAAGTCAACATTCTCGGAATCATTAAAATGATCGTCTCGGCTAAAAGAGTGGTTATCCCTACAAGTCGTCGATCATTGCACGAAGTTCAGAATATTGATTCTCAAAACCGTTTCATACGGTTGGCTATCTTTACTTTTTATGGCATTCATTTTGGGAGGCGGTATCGTTCAGCTTGGTTATGCCCTCGTTATTACTTGTCTTTTGCATTTATCTCGTTTAACATTATATAAATCAATCCATCCCTTAATTTGTACCATCGACGAATCAAGTTACCATTTGGTTTGAATGAAAGAAATAACTCACGATTCAAGTTATTGAATTACTGGTTATCCTTTCGGGAGTTCGAAATCAACAAAAATATCAAATAACAATAATAAATTAATTCATCGATTCGAGCCAACAGCGAATTAAGTAACTAGCTGACTTTGGATCAAAGGAATAATTCGTAATTCAACGTGCTGAATTACTTATTATCCTTTCTGGAATTCAAATAAAAAATATTAAATAACGAAAATCTTTTAATTTCTCGATTGGAGCCAATAGCTAATTAAGTAACTAACTGGTATTGGATCAAATGAATAATTCTTAATTCAACGTGCTGAATTAGTTATTATCCTTTTTGAAATTTAAATCAAAATTCAAAGAAAAATCATAATCTTTAAATTCCGTGATTCGAGCCAACAACGAATTAAGTAACTAGTTGGCTTTTGATCAAAGGAATAATTCGTAATTCAACGTGTTGAATTACTTATTATCCTTTTTGGAATTTAAATAAAAAATTAAAACAAAAATAAAAATCAAGAAAACCCTCGATTCGAATTGCCAGCGAATTAAGTAACTGGCTAGTTTGGATCGAAAGAATAATTTATAGTTCAACTTATTGGATTACTTATTATCTTTTTAGGAATTCAAACAAAAATTAAAATCAAGAAAACCCCGCAATTCGAATTATCTGTGAAATCTAGTAATCGTTATATCGAATCAAGGTGTAATTTTTAAAATAGATTTTTCTGGGTTATTTATTACTCTTTGGTAATTTCAAGAAAATCAAATTTTAAAATCAATATCATCATTAAAAATCAAAAATTCACTTGTCATCAATAACAAAAATATTCATAATTTTCCCCATTTTAAAGTCTTTCTTAGCAATTCCTGAATTTTCATTTTGCACATTATATTTCTCTTGGCCGAGAATAATTGAATTTGATTAAAAAGTTGTTTTAAAAAATGAAGTACCGCAAGGACGATGTAGGATGCCTAACACCTTCCCTACTCATAATAGTAAATCCCCGAGCCCAACTCTGGTTGCGTAGATCAAAGTATGTTTTAAAACCGGTGACTTGCATACCATAACTCTATGTCGAGTGGCAATTCTGAAAACAAATTAATAACGGGTTGTAATATTTTTCGGCAAAATTCAAACTATTGTCAATTTGACGTTTTTTAAGTTCCAACTGTCATTTTTATTTTAAAAAAATCCGTTGCATTAAAACCAATGAAAGATAAGAGTATGGTCTTCCCGCCAGCATTTTTCTGGGCAGAGGGGAGAGCAAAAAATTTTTGGGGAGCGACAGTTGGTGACTCTGCTGGAGATGGGAAGATTTCGGCTTCCAGTTTTTCAAAATCAACCTTTAATCAAAATTCAATCAATTCTCGGTCCGTTACTAATGTCTATCTTGTGCAGTCTTTTCAGAAATGCTAAAAAATTGTGATGCGCTAAAAAAATTCTACAATGCATTATTTCTAACAATTTATTTTGCAGAGTAGTATAGCATATATACTAACGATGATTTCCCTCATGGGGCCTGAGGTTTGAAGATTTGGGAGGCTTTAAACCTTTAAACTCTGCACAGCTATATATGCATATAGAAAGTCATAACAAAAAGTCAAAAACCAAAACCCTAATTGCATTATTAAGAAACATGTCATATTCAAGGGAGCCCTTTATGTGCATTTTGTTAATATCCAACCAAAATCATTTTCAAAAAAAAATCAAAATAAAAAAATTACATCTCTAGGGATAATGGCAGGCATACATTATGGACTTACAAAACCTTTTATCAAAGATCTACAACTCGAAATGCTGCCCCAGACCTTATGTCTGTCGATAGTCTTGAATTGCGATTAAAAAAAGTCCATATGTTATCATAATCCCTAAAGATCATTTTCTTTTCCATACAAAACTAAGACAAGTTTTGTTTTGAAGGTACATTACAGCTCAGCAAGATCGTTTTCAATCCCCGACGAGGAGGATTACACGCTCCGCATCACGAGCAATGGCTTAAGACGCTCTGAACCGCACTCATGAAGAGCCAAAAATGGTCCCAATAGAGGAATACATGGCCATCCGTAGAGACATTAGAAATCTACAAACTATGGTCAACACATTGATGAGATAGATACTGTGGTGACCGAACCCATACCTTAGGGGAAAAACTCTACTATAAAACCAATCATAAAGGTGTCGGCCACAAAGGCCTGTCCGGACCGGAGGGTCCGCACCTTTGCCGACCAGTAACGTCCGGATAGCGAGCCTTCGGCAATTCCCTTCGTCGCTCTGCGACCCACTCCCGTGCGGACCGGACCACCCGGAGGGTCACCCTCCAGTCAATGTCGTGGAGTATCCGCCCAGATGCTCCGTCCGTACGACCTAACCCGGTCCATCAACCGTCCAGGCCCACTGGAGGGCCCTTGACGTATGGCCCACTCAATATTCTTGAGCCCCGAGTCAATATTTATCTATAAATACCACCCGTGGGTACTGTTCACGGGATCGAGCGATCAATCCAGACTTTTGATCTCCGACCGCTACCGTTCGGCCTCCTCTCGTCTGCTTTACCCTCTCCTCAGACAGTTACTAACTTAAGCATCGGAGGCCCCGTTGGTCAAAACCGATCGGCGGGCACTAACCTCTATTTTGCAGAAGCCAAGCAGGGGGACCCCTCTTATTTTCCTGCAGGGACCACACAAGACCGTCGGCCATAACCAACGCCTCACATCCGAAGGACCAGCCACCGAAGAGCTCGCTCGGAAGAAACCGGCTACCACAGATACAATCAACCGCCCATCCTATTGGGCCCGGGATATCATCACAAACAATGCCCGATACTGGGGTAGTGCCATTACAAGTGACGTCTAATTATACCAATCCCCCACCAAATGGGGTAATTCCAACATTGCCAGTGGGAAACTTACCATCTCAACCTTCCACGGTGAAGCCTGCTATTTCAGCTCAACCACCAGTCATCCCCACATTGCCATTTTTGGCCCAAATTCAAGAAGATATGGAAAGCCAGTCAAGGGACATCTCGATTCCAAAAGAAAGTGACCCTCATCTAGCACACAAGGTTCAGCAGCTGTAGGAAGCTCTAAAATCATTACGAGGGCCGAACTCATACACTTCAACCAGTTTTGAAGATTTGTGTTTTTCTCAGAAATGCAGCTGCCTCCGAAATTCAAAATACCTGACTTTACGAAATATGATGGGACTGGATAGCCCATGACTCATCTACGCCTATATGCCGGGGCATTATGTGGGTATCCTAATCTAGAAGATTAATGATGCAGTTATTTTAGCATAGTCTCAAAAAGGCAACCGCTCAATGGTTTGCCCATCTCGATCTCAAACGATTCCGATCCTGGACGAAATTATCACAAGAATTTGTTCGTCAATACTTCCATGACACCGAAATGGTGGTAGAACATTTGTTCCTAATTCGAATGAAGTAAGAAGCGGTTGAATCCTTCTGGTCATATGCATTAAAGTAGAAGAGTTTTGCTTCTTAGGTGGATTCTCCATTGGCAGATTCTGAATACATCCACCTCTTCATACAAACATACAAAGGCATCTATTATGAGAAGTTCTGTACTTCTATTGGTCAATCCTTTAGCGAGATCATTCAGCATGGAGAGATGATTGAAGACGGGATCCGCACAGGAAAATCTTTGACCCCTACTCCTGAATCAGCGAATCTAATTCATCCTCTTCCCAACCCAAGCGGTTCCCTCAAAATAAATCCAAAGAATTCGAGGTTTCCGCCATCATGCCACCACCTCGTCAAAATAATCCTTTTCCTCCACCACCAAGATATCAAGTATTTCCTTCTCCAAACTTTCAGAACTCATATGCGCTACTACCATATTACTCACCTCCAACACCATATCAACCGATCAACAACTCTTACCAAACACCACCTGTTCCACCACTGCAAAATACTCACCCAAGGGGACCACAACCATTCCCCCGAAAAAATCAAAGGAATCGCATTTTTACTTCTTTAGCCATCCCAATGGCTGAAGTACTCCAACGATTGTTGACCTCGAGACATCTAAATCTGATTCCTAAATGATCAATATCAAACCCTCATCCCCCATACCATCGGGTAGATTGCCAGTGTGCATATCATTTGGGGCAATCATGCCATGATACAAAAAACTGCTGGAATCTGAAACACTAGGTTCAAGATCTGATAGATGCCAGTACCATCAATCTGGAGGATGCCAAGACTACACCGAATGTAACAACCCGACCCAATAATCCATTATTTTTAAATGAATATATTGACCAGATGCGTTACAAAAAACCCCAACCTTAAAAATCCTAAACCACAAGATGAACTTTCTTCTACAAAGCTCCAAAAAGAATAACAATATATATCACAATGGGTAAACTTTAAATACAGTAGAAGACTATCTAAACATCATAAAAAAATAACTCCTCAAAGTAATCACTAATGTAGCCACAAACTACACTACTAGTACAACTGAAAAGAACTACAAAGCCTAAAATAGGCTAAACTCTACCAAAGGCTACATAGCCAAGCAAAAGCTCTGACACTGCAACTGCAAGGAAAAGAATCCAGCAACATCCAATCAAGCTCTAACTCCAATCTGACTATAGTGGACCGAATCCCATAAGTCTCCCGAACCTGGACGCCCAAGCCAATGAAAAGGCAGAAATAAAATAGACAAGGAAGTCCAGAGTTTGTTAGATACGCACATCAAAGCATATGACTAACAAAAGTGATAGTTACATTAAGATAATATGAATTGAAAGCATTAAAAACATACCACTAGCTTGGTTATTATCTTCTCATAAGTTCTCATTTAATTCATTTATGCTCGTTCATAGTTTATTTCTCATTTGATCCACCAATATCACTATTTCACATTAGGGGTGCGATACTAACGTACCTATCCTCAAATTACCCATATAACAAGAATATGTTCACCACTCAATCATTCATTCCAAGGAGTGTGCCTCTTCCAAGGAATGACTCACCAGAGTCCACAACGTATAGATAATTAAGTTCTACGCCCAAGGAGGGTGCCTCTTCCAAGGGACTATCCACAATACCTCAATGTGTCATCTCTACACCTCAAGTCCACATACAAAGTTCATAGGGTGTGCATTGCCCTTTAATCTCAACGTATCTACCACTAAGGTTCATGATTACGTGCAAGGTCATCTAGGGTGTGAATTGCCCATAAATACCAACTACCGAACATCACTACTTAGCAATCATCAACTACCAAGGCTAACGCGACAATAATGTCTCATTGATCATACTCATTGATTTCATAATTGCAAGAGGTTTAAATAAAAAACATGCAAGAATTTAAACATTGCAAATACAAGGGTCCAACCCCTAAAACTCAAGCACCAATCCCCATGCATCTCATGCATTTACATATATATGGCTGAGGCCCATTTTTTTCAAAACCACTTTCCTTTCCTCTTTCTCAAAATAGCTATCACTATAGGTGATAGTTTGTGTGCCCAGCACACTCTCAAGAGTATCATAAAGATACCAACCTGGGGATCCCGTTCTCCAAAATTGGTGTATTACCTGGAGAAACTCACTCACATGTCCAACGTGTAGTCTGCAACAACTTTCTTTCCAAAATGCATATATATACAATATAGTATGTTTTACTCCCAATGTATTTTAAATCTCACTCACACGTCCAACATGTAGTCTGTAAGAAGTAAAACTTCCCATCATCATCATCATGAACTATAAATGTTTCTATCTCGCCTCAATCTCAATACAACATAGAAACATGTGATAGATGCTTCCAAAACAAATTAAACAAGTAAATATGTATTTTGAAAGTCAAGCAAAGTACTCTAAAAATACACTCACGTATCCATCTCTACGGAGGAAGTAGCATCATATAGTCAAGTGTCGAAAGGGAAAACATGGAAATGTAGGATCCTACCATGCTTCTACTACGCTACTGATTATTTATTGCTAAGATTAAGTTAAGCATACTACCACTATATGCTTCTATGCCATTTATAGTTTCCAATAGATTGCACAAGTATTATACTAAAGCATTTCATAAATTATTTATATGCTTCTATTCACGCACACACACATACATAATTCGCATATGATTCAATGTATATACATATCTAACACAAACTCATAGAATGGATGAACGATGCCAAAATCTCTTCACACGATGCGAGAAGAGTGGAAGCCACCTCCCTGAGATAACCATGAATAAATAAGGGCATACACAAAGAACGGAATTAAAAATAAGAACTTAAGATATTCCAAAGAGTCTTCAACACTCTAGAGACTCCAAAACACCTCTTGACATTGATTAAATACATCCCCAAGAACAATCCTCAAAGCCCGGACAACCATCCAAACAATCCTCAATGCATTCCTAAAAACTCCTTCACAAAGCTACATACTTAAAACGTGCATAACGTTTGCTACGTAACTCCATTTTTAGATTGTAATATGGCGTTGGAAAGCTCTCGACAAGATGCACATTCTGGAATTTTTTCTAAAATTTTTGCCCAAGATACCGGTCTCCCACTGCTCAAGGGACCGGTCTCTCCCAAAAAGGTGTGCCTACTGAAATCTGGGAACCGGTCTCCCGCGGCTCGGGGGGACCCACCAATCAGATGGGTATTGTTAAGGCGATTTTACAATCTACCTTTTCTCCAAACTTCACCAAATCGATTTTTGATCAATCATAACACAAAACCTCACATACTAGGGCCTCCCTTACTCACCCAAGCACAACATACTCAAAAATTGAAGCCTCTAACCAACTCTAAGGCCATCACCATTTCAAATAAAAACTCCAAAAACCATGATTATTCTTAAAACCTAGGTCTCATCTTTGAGTTTTGGAATTAGAAATCGAGATTGAAGGAGATTGATACTTACTTGATGGAGAACAAAAACCCTAACATGATTTGCCAAGGTATCTTCAAGAATTTCTCCATTGATCACCATCCTCTCTCTCTCCCTCTCCTTATCTTCGACAAGCAAAATCCTCTCTTCCTAATTAAGATTAGGTTAATTAAGAAACGCCCAAATCAGATTTTATTCTTCTTTTACTATATTGCCCTTCCTCTTACATCCTTATTACAACTATGTCATGCCTCAGTTACACCTAGACACCTTATATAATCATAAGAATCATTAAATAGCCCATTGGACTTATTTTAAGCCCTAATAACCCCTTATACATCATATTCTCCATTTCTCATAATTTGATTATTGGAATAAATAATTAATCTAATTTATGAAAATGGAATGGATGTGACAACTCTCCCCTACTTAAGAAATTTCATCCTCGAAATTCTAAATGCATTTCATGAAATAATTCACCCGACAGGACATGACACGTCAGAAAGGGGAACATTTGTCAACAACTTTTGAAATCATTTTGCTCTCTTAATTAGCATTCCAAGAACTTCATGCTTCCCTAATCGATTGTCTAAGACCTCCTATTGGAAGGGACGTTAGCTAGGCGTCCTTCAAACAAGATTTCGAAGTAATCGTTCGGTCCACATAAAATTTCCGGAATCTCACTACCAAAATATCACTCAAAACTTTCCAAGGCTCATACACCTAACACATATTATCATGACATACACATGCACTTCTCACTAGGCTAGAACAACTAGAACAAGCCTTTCACAATAACAATCATGCATGGATGAAAAACCATGACTTCACCAACTCAATTCATGCTTTCAACCACTACATATTATGTACCAATGATTTTCATAATGCCTAACTCATGTCATAAACCATTCTAAAGAAAATTCTCATACTAATCTACATATAATGTCAATCATTCCAACAAAATTGCATAAGGACATTACTACTAGAGTCATTCACATGAAATTTTATTACGATTTTCCATACACTACACCGAGTGCGATAACTTATGCATAATTAGTGTCTTACTTCAAAACTAATATGCAATACCAATTCATATTCACGCCATATCCACTCATATAGATGGCTATCAAAATCATCATCATGATATAGATCCATATTCACAACTTGCATGTAAATCACATCTAACTTGCATTATGCAACTTCACATTTCCACACATCTCACATAAGGCTTTCATGCTTTTATTTATTTTATTCAATATGACTCATCCAAGAATTATCAATAGAATCATAAGACAAAACTATCTTCTATATTGCAAAATTTGTCACTTACAAGAGAAAGACATTGATTTCATACCATT
>NMUG010005696.1:0-12989 GCA_002855965.1 Monotropa hypopitys | reverse complement strand
TTTGGGACGTACATTTTAATTTACTAGACTTGCAATTTATTTGGAGTAATTAATTTTAATTATTTAATTCAATAAATCAATTTAACAAATAAAATTTAATGATTGTAATTTAATAAGTATGTGTTTTGTTTTAATTGCAAAAGTATCCTCACTCAAGCTAACTCAAGCTCAAGCCCAAGTTAATGGCCCAAAAACCAATTGAGTGTGAAAATTCAGTAGCCCACAAAATCAAAGCCAAAATGCCCAGCCCATCAATTCTTGCACCAGCCCAAACCCACAATTGGCCCAGAACCAAGTGCTCTTCCGGTAACAAAGAATTGATTTTCCGAAAATTGAAGCTGTGAAGAAATTGGGATCGAGCCACAGAATCTCGCTCGAGCGGATCCAATCGCTCGAGCGAACCTAACCACGATCGAGTAAAAATAGCAGCATGCAATGGTTTCCAAATTCGATTGACAGTTCTTGTTTCTGAAATCGATTCTTCACAAATTGTATCACAATCACAGATATACAATCGCGAGATTTTTTCTGTTGATTTCCAAATGCAAGGGGTTTCTTCTGTGGCAAATTTTTAGAATCGGATTCTTTCCAAATCGCTTCAATTTGCCGATACATTCACACAGAGTTACTGGGTTTTCATTCTTGTTTCCAAAATCGATATATTTTCAGAATTAATTCAATCACACATATACATATATGTAACGATAAAGAACACGAAGCACTAGCACTATAGGGTCGTTTTTTTTGGGGGGGGGGATAAGCTTGTGAAGAAGCAAGTTTCTCCCCGTCCTGACCGGTAGCTGCTGGGTCTCCCCATCTCTCCTAAACTTCCCCCGATCTTCGGCCCGAGCTGTATGAGGCAGAAACTCGTCTCACGTACGATTCGGAGGTCGAGCCCCACCCCAGCAGTAAGAGTGCGGCTTAGGTCAACTAACACAAAGAAGATACAGTTCACTCAACGATTGCCTTTGGAACATTGCAGATAGCGAGCTAAATCAAAGAAACGAGGATTTGAGTTGGGGGAGAAGAGGGTGTGCGTGCGAAGTTGATACAAAAGGAGATATACACATACAAATACAGGTCTGCGAGAGAGAAGGTGCTACGAGAGAATAGATAAGAAGGTGAGAAAGACATACAACCGCGTGCAATCAAAAATCTGTGCGAAATTGAGGAAGATAAGAAGGTTTTTTTGTGCTACAGTGGTAGTGCAATACTGATAAGGGGGTTTGTGTTGCTGTATGCAAGATTGAAGGTGCTAACAGTCCCTTTGGATTGAGGGATTTGATGACAAAAAATGAGAAAAGAAAGAGAAATCTCACCAATTCTCACCACTTGTTTGGATAAATCAGATGAGAAATAATGAGATTTGTGTACAGATTTAAGAATGTTCTTGTTTCTCACCTTTTCTCACCAAAAAGTGGTGAGATTTGGTGAGCAATGACAATCCTTTCTTTTCTCATCCTTTCTCACCATCCAAAGGGACTATAAGCGAGAGAGAGGTGTGCTGGTGTGCAAGGGTTTGACAACAGATAGTACGAAATTGATACAAAACTTGAGAGAGACGATCACAGATCTTGTATATGATACATAGAGAGAAACAAATCAGATAAATTCATCACATACGAAGGTGAGAGATTCAGATACATATGTTGCTGGGTTTGTGTATGTGAGAAAGTGTTACATACACTGCATATAGGAGATACAGATACAGTGCCAGGGAATTGCAAGAGAAGAATTCATAGAGAAGCAAAAATTATAGAACAACATATACACAGTGTATACACACAGCGTGATACAATTAGGGAGTTTTAACTTCTGAATTATGAGATTGTGTTCATTTGGCTATCCTTATTCTTGGGTTTTACCTACCGTTCTTCATTAACGAATTTAGGACTTTTCAAGATAAGGATATAGTTGTTCGATTACTATTATCGTTTTTCTATATGGCTACAAATTATTTTATTTGGTCGATATCGTTTCAACGATTATCGTATTCAAACTTTGTAGATCACTGTTGATCATTTTTATATTTCATGGACTAAATTTTATAGTTTAGATTCGCGAGTCATAGTTTTACAAGATTGTTCATATTATTAATATATAGAATAAATTTGTGTTTATGATTAAATAGTGATTGGTGATATCTCTCTATCTTGTCCATTAACTAGTGACAGCTCGTGCTGATGGCACAGGACGACAGAATAAAAAGCACAATACAATACCTAAGTGTGAGACCCCGTCCCAATTAAATAGGATTTCATTTAATTAGAAGTATTTTTGGATTATATATAAATACTTTAGGCCAATTGGGTTTAGTGTTGGAGTGTTGGACCCTAGGAAATTAAAAGAAGTGAACTAGAAGGGCCCAAGGGGTGAGCCCAGCCGTTCAGTGCGTGCCGGACCAGTTTGGTCGGACCAGCCCAGCTCAACCCACCGCACAACCAAACCGATCCAATCCGGATCAACCCAGTTCAGCCTAGCTCGACCGTTCAGACCGACCGACCCACTCCGGACCCGTGCCAGCTGCGCGGCAGCAGCTGTGCCGAGCTGTAGGGTCGAGTCCCATCCGGACTGACCAGTCGCCTGACACAGATGGGACAAGTCAGTCGTAGGTTCAGGCTGTCCTGCAGGAGTGCTCAGACCTGACTTTGATGGGACAAGTCCTTGACTTGTTCGGCAAGATTAAGGAACCTTCAATCAAGCATTAAATGCTCTCACCAGCCCACCCCAACCTCTCCGAACCCCTATATAAACCATCCTTCGAATGCATTCATTTCCACCCAACTCAATCTTGCACTCGAAATCTAGAGAGAGAACCACCTTTGTCCCCAAGCTCTGTTGCTCGACAAACTCTTGACCGAACACTTGGAAATATTTTCCGAGTGCTAGGATCCTCCGAACCAACTACCCGGAGTTACCATCCATCCTTAGCTCTGCCAAACCAATCGGTAGACCAGCAGAGCCTCTGTTCGAACTAGAGCTCCCGTAGTGCTCAACTCGGCTAAAGCTTGCTAGGCCAGTCCCTCTGAGCTCAGGTAATCTCTTATTACTTCGGCCTTGTCTTATTTAGTTTTTGTCCCTATTCTTGTTCGGCAAGTCCATTTAAGGACCTGGCCGCACTGACCTCTGCTCGGCAGTCTTCCTTTGGCTTAACCGAAGCAACCCAGACCCCTATTTCTCTTATCGGCAGCTCGACCCTCGGCCAAGTCAGTTCGGACAAAACCCATGACCCTCCGACTGAGCTTGCTTCAGCTTGGCAGGTATGCCAAACCTTATTGTGAACACTGCTGACCTCCCCATACTACTTGCAGATTTCCCATCTGCCAGAGCACCTCTGCTCGGCAAAGGGACAGTCCGCCCTTTTAGTATCTTTAGCTTTTAAGCTCGGCTAAGTAGCCAATAGCTCGGGTAGTTAGCCCTGAAGCCTTGTGACTACCTCACTGACCTTTTCGACCGATCGTTATGCCGAAGCACCATTTCCCTGCGCTGCCCAAACTCTTTAGTGCCCTCTGTTGGCAGCTCGGCAACTTGCTGTCCAGTAGAGCTAGTTGCTCGGCAGAGCATCTACTCGGTAAACTCATTGTTCGGCAGAGCTCGGGAGAGCTTCTGTTCGGCAGAACCTTTAGTCCAGCAGGCCTTTAGCTCGGCAATGCCTTGTTCGGCAAAGCCTTAGGTCGGCACGAGGACCCTTTGGTCCAGGAACCTTGTTAGCTAAAGTTCTTAATATCACCCAACCGGCCACTGTCCTCCGAACAGAAGGCCTTCGGTCACTTGATCTACCCGGAGCTCGGCCAGTCGACCAGAACAGCCTAGTCATCTCGGACCAGTAGCGCAGCCCGGACCAACTTAGTTAGCTCGGTCAGTTTAGCTCGGCAGTAGGTCTTAATGCTCGGCAAAAGCTTAGTTTGCTCTTTATGTCTTGTGGCAGATTTTGAAGTATTATTTTAAAAAGAAACCAACCGAGGAAAAGGTGAATCTTTACATGCCTTATTTACTCGTACTTTTCCTCACTCGCTTACTCTTTTATGAAATTATTGTTATGGCTATTAAGCCCAAAAACTATTATGTTGCCCTCTTTACAACACAAGAAAAGCTTGTAAAAAACTTTTATACATGGATAAACATGATATGAAAAAATGCTTTATGATTCTCGGCACAGACATGACATGGCCACGGAATATGGTAAAAACGGATAAGAGCCCGGATGCTGGGGGCAGGGTCAGATACCATGCATGAAGGGACAGGCTATAAGGTTGGGACCAAACCAGATAGTCATTGGATGATATCATACTACTTCGCAAATTGCGGGGTAGCTCTCCTTGTTCTGGTACCGTGGAGGTTGTAATTGGTTGTCTTGATAGACTGGTTGACAGTCATACTATTCGGGTGGAATACCTAAAGCAATCAATATGCACTTGTTGCAGGTTCATGCGTGAAAGATACCGAAAATATTACATGACCAGAATGGGTCAACGATTACTACTCTTGAGGCTATTGAGCCACTCATACTATGTTTATCTGAAATGATTTACTTGCAGAAAATAATCTTGGTTGTCCATGAAACTTGTAATTTGGGCATGTAATATATTCACTCTAGCTTATAGCTTATGCATTTTTATAAAACTCTTTTCAGGATTTGAAGAGCAGGAGTAGGAGCTCTTGGAGTTGTTTTACATGTCTCTGTTTTTTACTATCTCATGTATCGGCCCATGGGGCTTGTTTTGTATCATCCAGTCAATTAATGAAATATTGTGGGTATTTTTGCTAGCAACGCACTCTCTGGGTTATTTCACGCTTTTCCGCTATATTTCAAATCAAAATTATTCGATGAATCCCTAAACTCATTAAAAAGGGTCTTTAGCGAGCTTGCTCGTTGACCGGTCATGACTCATGTGAGATTGGGTCGTGACAACAATGGTATCAGAGCAAGAGTTTTCGGATTTCGAACAAACCCAGAGTTAGTACCAAGGCACTCACTAGTACGTTAGAAATATCTGCTAACCCTTGGAAATGAACTTATTTTTGTTACGCTTGCGTATTTTAGCTATGTCTAGCAGTGGCAGCGACTATGCTACCAGTGACTTCTCGAGCAGCGATTTAGAAAGCGATCATGAGGTAGTACCGCCTCCAGCAGCACCCGAGGAAGTAGAAGATATCTATATAGTAAGCGAGGAAGTTGAAGAACAGGCACACGCTGATTCTGTGATGATCACTTCTGATCTTGTGGCCCAAGTCGCGGTGCGTTTTGAGGATAACTCGGAAGAAGAAGTTCGAGGAATGATCAACTATCATTTGCAGCTATTGGAGCGAGCTTGTGCGGTAGCGAGAGCATCCATCCAGGAATGGGAGTACGAGTACCTCAAGGAAGGAGCCAGAAATCGAGTTCTGTTCGGCAATAATGATGAAGCCCCACCCGAGGAAGAAGAAGTGGTTAACGAAGAGGAGGAGCCCATGGAGTGGCACAACGAAGGTTGGGACCTCAATTTAGAGAATGACCCTGAAGAAGACCCTGAGGAGGATCCAAGCGAGAATGAAGAAGAAGAAAAGGTCGTTGATATAGATCGTGAGGAGTGGGTCTACCCACCCTACGAGTGGCCTAACTATTCGGATGACGAATAGCATTATTAGTCTCTTATTATTGTCTATCATGTTTAGTATTCCTGTTTTCATGACGAACCCTTATCCTATTATAAATTAAGATGATCACTTTTATGTCTCTGACTGAAAATCTTTTCGGAAGCAGAATGGCTAATACTCGCAACAACAATCAAGGAAACGATGAAGTAGCCGAATTGCGCGACATGGTCAGAATGTTAGCTGGGACTGTTCAGACCCAACAAGAGATGCTTAATCAATACCTCAACCATCCAGGACCCGTGAACGAGCCATCTAACCCCGCAGAAGAAGCATTGGTGGATCCAATTGAGCAAGCAGTTAATTTCGCAGCGGTAAAGGAATTTTTGAAGTTAAAACCCCCTACCTTCCAGGGAGGAATGGACCCGGTAAGAGCAAATGAATGGACCGCGGCCTTAGAAAAGAATTTCCGATTGTTGAGATGTTCTGATCAGCAGAAGGTAGAAATCGGTTCGTATCTACTAGAAGGTGAGACAAACCGTTGGTGGACCCTGAAGAATACTATGGAGCCGGAGATAAGCTGGGAAAGATTCTTGGAGTTTTTTCGAGCGAAATGTATGCCTAGGACAATGCAGACTGCGAAAAGGATGGAGTTCGAGCACCTGAAGCAGCGAGGAATGATGACGGTGGCTGCTTATGAAGTTGAGTTTACAAATCTTGCTGCCTATGCTCCATACCTAGTGGCATCGGAAGAAATGAAGGCGAGACGCTTCGAGGATGGATTAAATCCGGAGATTCGAAAGGTGGTGCGACCCCTTCAACTATCAACTTATGCTGACGTTGTGGATCGAGCCCTGTTGGTCGAACAAGATGTTGAGGAGATGAGACGCTATCAGAAGTGGGAGAGGCAACACCAAGCACCTAGAAGAGCTGTCCCGCAAAAGAAGGCAAAATTTGGAAGAAGGAGAGATGATCAAAGAAGGATGGGAAATCAAGGCAACGGAATCAGAGCACCCTTAACGTGCTATGGCTATGGTCAGGAGGGCCATTTCAAGAAGGATTGTCCAAAGCCACCAACGGGAGCCAATATGATACCCATAGGTGCACCGAGAGCCAACAATCAAGACAACCGGAACTAGCGTCAAGGAAGAGCTTTCGCTCTAGTCCCCGGAGATCCCCGCAATGACGAAGCCATGGTGGAAGGTAGAATTCTTGTCTATGGAATTCCTACCTATGCTTTATTTGATTCAGGTCTACTCACTCGTTCATTTCAAAATCCCACTCTTAGAAAATTAGTAGGAATCTTGAACCGTTAGGGTTTGATTTACTTGTATCTCAACCCATGAGCAAGGGAGTCGTATGCTCATCTGTTCTTAGGGATTACGACGTCTCGATGAATGGAGCTCGTACCTAAATCGATTTTATTCCCTTGGCTATGTCCCATTTCTATGCAATTATTGGAATGGATTGGTTATCCCAATTCAAAGCTAAGATCGATTGCGCGGAGAAGTGTATAGTCTTCGTAGGCTTCGGAGAGGAAGAAGCCAAGCTAGAGGGAGAAAAAGTCACATCACCCATATGTTTTGTGTCCATGGCACATGCTTGTCGACTTTTGCAGAAGGAATGTCAAGGTTACCTTTGTAGCATTTTGTCTACAATGCCCAGTACTCGTTCAGTATCCGATATCCCCGTAGTTCGTGATTACCCCGATGTTTTTCCAAAAGACTTGCGAGGAATGCCCGTTGATCGAGAAGTAGAGTTTAGTATCGAGACTATTCCAGGAAGCCAACCAATATCCAAAGCACCCTATCAAATGGCACTCGCAGAATTGAAGGAATTGAAGGCGCAACTCCAGGAACTGGTAGATAAAGATTTCATCCGACCTAGCTCATCGCCATGAGGAGCACCAGTTTTGCTTGTCAAGAAGAAGGACGGAACAATGCGACTCTGTATCGACTATCGGGAGCTGAACAAGGTTACTATCAAGAACAAGTATCCGTTACCGAGAATTGACGACCTATTCGATCAACTGCAAGGAGCCAAAGTATTCTCAAAGATCAATCTTCGTTCAGTATATCATCAACTCAAAGTTAAGGCAGAAGACGTGGAGAAAATAGCTTTTCGTACCAGGTATGGGCATTTTGAATTCTTAGTTATGCCATTTGGCATCACCAATGCACCTGCAACATTCATGGACCTGATGAACCGGATCTTCACCAACTATCTCGACGACTTCGTAATCGTATTCATCGACGACATTCTCATTTACTCAAAGAACGAGGAACAACATGCGGAGCACCTGTCTATCGTTTTGCAAACCCTGAAGGAGAAAAAGATTTACGCCAAGTTTAGCAAATGCGAGTTCTGGCTTACAGAAATTCAATTTCTCGGTCACATCATCAACGAACATGGAATCTCAGTAGACCCTCAGAAGATAGGAGCAATCCAGGAATGGCCCAAGCCAACCTCTGTCACCAAAGTTCGAAGTTTTCTTGGACTCGCCGGCTACTACCGAAGATTTATCAAAGACTTTTCAAAGATTGCAACCCCAATGACGGAACTGACAAAGAAAGGAGAGCCATTTGTTTGGTCAGAAGCCAGAGAAGGAAGTTTCCAGGAACTAAAGAAGCGACTGACGACGAAACATGTTCTCATATTACCACAGGAAGGAAAGGACTTTGAAGTCTATAGCGACGCTTTACTTAGAGGACTCGGATGTGTTCTGATGCAGCAAGGTCAAGTTATTGCTTACGCCTCCCGACAGCTAAAGCCTCACGAGAAGAACTACCTGACTCACGACTTAGAGCTAGCCGCAGTAGTTTTTGATTTGAAGATTTGGCGTCACTATCTTTATGGAGTCACCTCAACTTGTTCACTGACCATCAAAGCTTGAAGTATCTTTTCACCCAGAAGGAGCTGAATCTCAGACAACGGAGATGGTTAGAGCTAATGAAGTACTACGACCTCAACATTCAATACTACCCTGGGAAAGCCAACACCGTCGCAGACGCCCTAAGCAGAAAAGGGAAGAAAGAGCTCGATTGTCTACAGCACGCGCACCTCAACACCATCATCGCAGAACCAACTATTTTGGAAGAGATCAAGTCAGGGCAAGGGAGCGACCCAAAGCTCATGAAGATCAGCGAAGGAATCACTCCAGAAAGCAAATTGACCCTTACCGATGAAATTCTCCGATTCAGGAATCGTTTGTGCATCCCCAACAACGAGGAGATCAAGAAGAAGATCATGAATGATGGCCATCACTCAAAGTTCGTAATTCACCCCGGTCAGACGAAGATGTACCAAGATCTCAAGAAATCTTATTGGTGGATGGGAATGAAGCGCGATATAGCCAGCTACGCCAGCCGATGCTTGCAGTGCCAGCAGATCAAATCCATTCATCAGAAGCCCGCCAGATTATTGCAGCCGCTATCAATTCCGAAGTGGAAATGGGAGGATATCACCATGGATTATGTCGTAGGATTACCGTGTTCGAAGAAAGGGAACAACGCTATATGGGTCAAAGTAGATCGTTTAACCAAGTCTGCTCATTTCATTGCAATCAAGAACACCTATTCAATGGACCGGATGGCAACCACCTACCTCCAGGAAATCATTCGACTACACGACACACCAGTATCCATCACATCCGATAGAGATCCGCAATTTGTATCCAGATTTTGGAAGTCACTTCAAAAGGCAATGGGAACAACACTCAAGTTCAGCACAGCTTTCATCCTTAGACGGATGGCCAGTCAGAAAGGACCATTCAAACATTAGAAGACTTATTACGAGCCTACGCGTTGGAATTTCAAGGAAGCTGGGAAGAGCATCTACCGCTAGCCGAGTTCGCGTACAACAAAAGTTACCAAGCAAGCATAGGAATGGCACCATTCGAAGCGCTATACGGAAAGAAATGCAGGACGCCATCATGTTGGTCAGAAGTCGGGAATGCAGAATTGACAGGACCAGAGATCGTGCAGGAATCCACAGAAAAGTTCAAGACTATCCAAGACCGACTGAAAGCAGCCCAGGATCGCCAGAAGAGTTATTCCGACACCCATCGCAGAGAATTGGAATTTCAAGAAGGCGACAAGGTATTCCTCAAGGTATCACCAATGAAAGGCGTCATCAGATTCGGGAAGAGAGGAAAGTTGAATCCTCGATTTGTTGGTCCATTCGAGATTCTTGAAAGAATCGGTCCACTCGCATATCGTTTAGCATTATCGCCAGAGTTAGCTAACGTGCACGATGTTTTCCACATCTCTATGCTTCGCAAATATATAGCCGACCCATCGCATGTTTTGGAGCATCCCGCGATCGAAATCGAGAAGAACCTATCCTACGAAGAGAAATCGGTCAAAATTCTAGATCGACGAGAGAAGAAGCTTCGAAGCAAAATCATTCCACTAGTCAAGGTCTGGTGGGAGAACCAGTCAAGGAACGAGGCCACCTAGGAGAAAAAGGACGATATGTGCCAGAAGTATCCAGAATTATTCGAGTAAGGTATATTTTCGTCAATAAGTTATTTCAAAGTTTAGGGGCCAAACTTCCTTTAAGGAGGGAAGGATGTGAGACCCCGTCCCAATTAAATAGGATTTCATTTAATTAGAAGTATTTTTGGATTATATATAAATACTTTAGGCCAATTGGGTTTAGTGTTGGAGTGTTAGACCCTAGGAAATTAAACAAAGTGAACTAGAAGGGCCCAAGGGGTGAGCCCAGGCATTCAGTGCGGGCCGGACCAGTTTGGCCGGACCAGTCCAGCCCAACCCACTGCACAACCAAACCGATCCAATCCGGATCAACCGAGTTTAGCCCAGCCCGGCCGTTCGGACCGACTGCCCCGATCCGGACCCGTGCCAGGTGCGCGGCAGCAGCTGTGCCGAGCTGCAGGGTCGAGTCCCATCCGGATTGACCAGCCGCCTGACACAGATGGGACAAGTCAGTCACAGGTTCAGACTGTCCTGCAGGAGTGCTCAGACCTGACTTTGATGGGACAAGTCACTGACTTGTTTGGCAGGATTAAGGAACCTTCAATCAAACATTAAATGCTCTCACCAGCCCACCCCAACACCTCTGAACCCCTATATAAACCATCCTTCGAATGCATTCATTTCCACCCAACTCAATATCGCACTCAAAATCTAGAGCGAGAACCACCTTTGTCCCAAAGCTCTGTTGCTCGGCAAACTCTTGACCGAACACTTGGAAATATTTTCCGAGTGCCAGGATCCTCTGAACCAACTACCCGGAGTTACCATCCATCCTTAGCTCGGCCAAACCAATCGGTAGACCAGTAGAGCCTCTATTCGGACCAGAGCTCCGCAGTGCTCAGCTCGGCTAAAGCTTGCTAGGCCAGTCCCTCTGAGCTCAGGTAATCTCTTATTATTTCGGCCTTGTCTTATTTAGTTTTTGTCCCTATTCTTGTTTGGCAAGTCCATTTAAGGACCTGGCCGCACTGACCTCTGCTCGGCAGCTTTCCTTTGGCTTAACCGAGGTAACCCAGACCCCTGTTTCTCTGATCGGCAGCTCGGCCCTCGGCCAAGTTAGTTCAGACAAAACCCATGACCCTCCGTCTGAGCTTGCTTCAGCTCGGCAGGTATGCCAGACCTTATCCGGAACACTGCTGACCTCCCCATACTACTTGCCGACCTCCCATCTGCCGGAGCACCTCTGCACGGCAAAGGGATAGTCCGCCCTTTTAGTATCTTTAGCTTTTGAGCTCGGCTAAGTAGCCAGTAGATCGGGTAGTCATCCTTGAAGCCTTATGACTACCTCACTGACCTTTTCGACCAATCATTATGCCGAAGCACCATTTCCTCGCACTGCCCAAACTCTCTAGTGCCCTCTGTTGGCAGCTCGGCAACCTGCTGTCCGGCAGAGCTAGTTGCTCGGCAGAGCATCTACTCGGTAAACTCATTGTTCGGCAGAGCTCGGGAGATCTTCTGTTCGGCAGAACCTTTAGTCCAGCAGGCCTTTAGCTCGGCAATGCCTTGTTCGGCAAAGCCTTAGCTCAGCATGAGGATCCTTCGGTCCAGGAACCTTGTTAGCTAAAGTTCTTAATATCACCCAACCGGCCACTATCCTACGGACAGAAGGCCTTCGGTCACTTGATCTATCCGGAGCTCGGCCAATTGGCCAGAGCAGCCTGGTCATCTCGGACCAGTAGCTCAGTCCGGACCAGCTTAGTTAGCTCGGTCAGTTTAGCTCGGCAGTAGGCCTTAATGCTCGGGAGAAGCTTAGTTTGCTCTTTATGTCTTGTGGCAGATTTTGAAGTATTATTTTAAAGAGAAACCAACCGAGGAAAAGGTGAATCTTTACATGCCTTATTTGCTCGTACTTTTCCTCACTCGCTTACTCTTTTATGAAATTACTGTTATGGCTATTAAGCCCCAAAACTATTATGTTGCCCTCTTTACAACACAAGAAAAGCTTGTAAAAACCTTTTATAAATGGACAAACATGATATGGAAAAATGCTTTATGATTCTCGGCACGTACATGACATGGCCACGGAATACGGTCAAAAACGGATAAGTGCCCGGATGCTGGGGGCAGGGGCAGATATCGTGCATGAAGGGACAGGCTATAAGGTTGGGACCAAACCAGATGGTCATTGGATGATATCATACCACTTTGCAAATTGCGGGGTAGCTCCCCTTGTTCTGGTATCGTGGAGGCTGTAATTGGTTGGCTTGATAGACTGGTTGACAGTCATACTATTCGGGTGGAACACCCAAAGCAATCAATATGCACTTGTTGCAGGTTCATGCGTGAAAGATGCCGAAAATCTGACATGACCAGAATGGGTCAACGATTACTACTCTTGAGGCTATTGAGCCACTCATACTATATTTATCTGAAATGATTTACTTGCAGGAAATAATCTTGGTTGTCCATGAAACTTGTAATTTGGACATGTAATGTATTCACTCTTCCTTATAGCTTATGCGTTTTTCTAAAACTCTTTTCAGGATTTGAAGAGCAGGAGTAGGAGCTCTTGGAGTTGTTTTACATGTCTCTGTTTTTTACTATCTCATGTATCGGCCCATGGGGCTTGTTTTGTATCATCCAGTCAATTAATGAAATATTGTGGGTATTTTTGCTAGCAACGCACTCTCTGGGTTATTTCACGCTTTTCCGCTATATTTCAAATCAAAATTGTTCGATGAATCCCTAAACTCATTAAAAAGGATCTTTAGCGAGCTTGCTCGTTGACCGGTCATGACTCATGTGAGATTGGGTCGTGACACTAAGAGTATGACAAAAAGAGAAAAAATTTACATAACCGAAAATTGTAATGTTGTCCATGAACTCTTGATGAAGATTAGAGACCTTGAAAGTAATCTACAATTATTAGAATACGGATTGAGAAAATAAAACTAAAAGTGAGCATAAAATAAAATTTTAAAA
>NMUG010005695.1:0-12986 GCA_002855965.1 Monotropa hypopitys | reverse complement strand
ATCAATCTTGATGGCACATTCAATGCTTATTCATTGATATTCAAGTCATTAATTGAGTGTATTAATTCTTCTATCTTTAAGATTCAATATTCAAATTCAACTTGTATTAGTTGTAATCTTGATTGAATGTAGACATCTTTCTTGATGGCACATTCAATGCTTGATCTTCAACAATTCAAGTATGAAGATGAACTTCCTTGAATCCTTGAGTCTTATGAATGTTCAATACATGTTTTATGATTCACATCATAATCATCACAGATGAGAAAGAGATTGAATAGTCATGTGCACTTAAGATTGAAATCCTTAAGATCCAACCCTTCTTCATTACTTGTCTTAGACCAAAAATCTGTTTTTCCTTAAACAAACATTCAACAATCACTCTTATTCATTCAAATCTAAAAAAATTAAAAATATGAAGAACTCGACTATTTTTCACTAAAAACTCCTATCCCTTGAGTTTGACCTTGGACTTACCAAGTATTATAATGCTTACTTTGTCTTGTTCCTATGCTTGGGAATAAGCAATCTTTACACACACTCCGAACATCTAAGTAGAGAAGCAAGCACCGCACTCCCGGCCGAACTGCTGTCGAGGATGCTAGCTACCACACCGAGCCATACCCTAATCCTCCGGCCAAGCTCACCATAAAGTAGTACATTCACAGGCTAGAGAATGACCTGGGAAGGAGGGACGACCAGATCGGCGCCCTCATGCGGGTGATGGCCCTTCTAAGGGAGGCTACCAATAAAAAGAGGAGAACAGTCCATGCCACCAGTCACGCCGAAGAAGATGAGATGGAGTGCCAGACCCCTTCCTAGAGCAGCAGCAGGTCCGAGCAGGACAAACCTTCGGTCCTTAATAGGTTGGGAAGGAGAGATAACGAGATTGTTGTCCGGAGGGGTGGGAACGAGGACCGTCACATTAGATGCCGCCTTTTGCCTTTATGACATAGGGATGAACGTTCGGCCGAGAGTCGTCAGTCGTCAGCCAGCAGTCTTTGACTGCCTCGGCCCCAACACAGTGATACTAGCTGACAGACCCTGCCCGAGGATAGGACGGGATCTGTCACCAGCAAGAAGACAGAGATGCAACGGCTATGGGGATAGCTAGGCTCCCCGCTCGGAGCGAGAAGTAACTTAGAGAGGGGGAAGAGAAGTCCAGTCAGCTCGCACTCACGAGCCGTGCCAATGGGAGAAGATGCCCTGCTCCCCATTTTCACCAGAGATTGAAGCTATAAGGCCTCCAGCAGGCTTCTTTACCCCCAAATTCAATAAATATGATCCCAAAATAGATTCATATACTCATATTGTACATTTCCGACAAATGATGTCCCTCTACTCAGGTGAGGATGCCTTAATGTGCAAACTTTTTCCTTCCAGCGTAGAAGAGGTTGGACTGCTTTGGTTTGACTGATTGACATCAGGGTCCATCTCTTCATGGAAAGAACTTTCAACAACCTTCCTGGATCGGTTCATCACTAGCTCTAGGGTAAAGAAAGAGATTGATTCCCTCCTCGGTCTTTGGCGAGCGAGGTCAGAATCTCCGCGCCAATACGCAGCCTGGTATTGGGACCTCTACAACGAGATTGAAGACTGCGATCCAAAAATCGCAGTGACATCATTCAAGCTTGGTCTGGATCATTCTAGCTGAGAGTTCGAGGATTTGATGGTGTTCTATCTGGCCATGATGAATGAGTTCATGGCCAGAATTGAGCTCCATGCAAAACTCGAGGAGGCCAAGGAGGAGAGAAGTAAGACCGAGCAGCACTACGGCCATGGCTCATCAAACAACAGTTCATTCAGGAAGAAAGAAACCAACACTGTCCAGACAGGGGCGCCTCGTACATACAAGTCGTACGAGTTCATGGCTAATACCACCGTTTTCAAAGAGCCAACCTTCATGTTCCTCCACAAAATCGAGAATGAATCCTTCTTCAGGTGGCCTGAGAAACGATTGGGTGCCCCCACGAAGGGTAATGACAAGTTTATGTGCTCCTACCACAGGGAGAAGGGTCACCTAAACACTAACTGCAGAGACTACAAAGACTTCTTGGAAGAAATGGTGATAGCAGGTCACCTCGACCCTTACATTGATATGGAGAAGACTCGAATCGAGGCAGCTCTAGTGTAGCCTGTCACGCCCTGGATTTTCAAACCATTTTTTTGAGATCATTTATTAAATGGGGAAACAATCATGGCTCATCACAATTTAAAATAAATCTAAGTACCAATGCATCCCATTCCACACAAACATGAGAATCCGAGAGTGAAGTAAGAAAGTAAAACCCAACACATAAAAAGGGAGAGAGAGAGAGAATTTAAGTTATTACAAACTACTACTCCTATTACAAGCCCAATGGCTAAAACCAACAAATATAGAAAGGTACTACAATCATCAAAGAACCCTCAAGCATCAATAAGTTCCAAAATCTTCCAAAATCGGGTCCTTACCTGTGGATTTAAAAAGAAGGGCGTGTCATGCCAAAGTAGAAAATATCTATCAACTAACATATTTATGCTTGGCGTGACAAGTGTGTGAACTGTACAGAGTGATATCAAAATGTGAATGAGCAATGCAATGCAAGGCAATTGATTCTGCTAACGTACACATTTCTGTTCTGACTAAGAGAGGATACAAGTAAAGTAGAAAAGGGGTAGCAAGACAAGTACCCAATACAAGTATATGAATTTCCATTCCTCTTTTATGTATCAACCATGGAGTATGAGTTCCTCTCCTTACACAATAGTGATATATATATATATATATATGTATACTGGAATTCCATCATAAGTCTATTCCATTCAAGTATCGCTATTTGATTCGTATATGTTATGCCCCTTGGAATCCCGTCATAAGTCCATTCCAAGTTATTGTGTTTGATTCATCAAGTGATTGTTCGTTGGAGTCCCATCACAAGTCCACTCCAAGTAAATACATTCGTTTGTGGCATAAGTATTCCTTGGAACCCCATCATAAGTCTGTTCCAAGTCGTCAAGTGTTAAGTAGTGTCAAGTAACCTCGATAAGGTAGGAGAAGGTAGTAGCCCACCGACTAACTCACCCATCCTTTCCGTCGTTCCCCAAGTAACGTTGGGAGGGCCAAGTAACCCCCATTGTGCACAATGTCGTGGATGGCACGACCATCCCGGGAATCCCATCAGAAGTCCATTCCCGTATACTGTATCATATGAACCCCTATCAGTATCACCTAGCCAAAGCTAGTAAATCGCATCGTCCATATTATTCGTATCGTCAAGTGAGTTCGTTCTGTTCCTTCCCGTTTCCTAGCCGATGCTAGTATGTCCCATATTAAGATTATCGTGTCGCATTAGTTCCTAGCCATAGGCTAGTGTGACATCGTGATCATGGATGTTTCTTTTCGTCATAAGTTCAATTACTCACATATAGATTCCTAGCGCACGCTAGTCATGTCTTAGGTGGTTGTCGTCACCATTTCATGTGATTTAGTTCCAAAGACCCATTCTCGCAATATCGTCAAGTGCGACCATAGTTCGTTAAACCCGACCAACACCCAAACCCCATCTGTTAAGGTTATTTTGTGCCCAATTTTCTATTTTCGAAGTCAATTTAGCCATCCGAGGTCATTTAGACCAAAACCCTCAATTCCTCCAAATTAGGGTTACATAAATTTAGGGCTTTTCTCATAGGTGTTTGCAATGTGAAATCGAACTTAGTACAAGTTAGATATGACCCTAGGGACCTCCCACAACCCACCAATTTCATCATTACATGATTAACCCTAGGTCCATTTCAACCAAACATCACACCTACGAAATTTTCCCAATATGAAGAGATTCCAAGAATAAGGAGGGGAAGGCACAAACATAAATAATATTAGAGATAGATAAATCCTACCTTAGTAAAGCTTGACAAAAACCTTAATTTCAAACTTGGAGGAATGATAAAGTGGTGGTGCTTCACGTGTAGATCTCGCCGCTAGGAACGTCATTTGTTCTTCGTGTTTTGCGATTGGAGCGCTTTAAGGCCTTGGATTTGAGGTTGGAAGGTGGAGGTTTAATGGAGGTATAAAGTGTTGAGAGAGAGAGAGAGAAAGAGATTAGGGTTGATAAAATGAAGAAGAAGGGCCCCTTTGGCCGAATTTTAAGTATCAAATCGTTTTAGGATAGAATGACCACAATACCCCTCACTTAAAACCGATTATGGGCCCTTTTTTGCTCCCCCGTCCATATGGGACTCCCCGTCGTCCAGACGAGCCTATCAAAATATTCCAGACGGATGCCACCCTCGTCTGGACCAAGCCTCCTACTGCTTTCCCCGAAGTTCCTACTGCCTCGTCCGGAACCCCATGGATCCCCGTCCGGACGAGCATGCCAAGAATGGCCCAGAAACTGCTGAAACTTTACCGGCTCCTTCGCGACGCATCGAGACACACTTCCTCCATGTTACTTATATTCCCTCGATGTCCTAAGGCTATTCTACGACCTTCCAAAGGAACCACAATTACCGGTACATAATTAATAAGTAAAATAACGCATCGAATTATATTTAAATGAATGGAAATTCGGATCGTTACATAGTTGAACCCAATGCTCCGGACAATCAACGCCATCCACGACATGGTGGATCAGCAGGAGGAGGCCAAGCTTCGGTCAGACCTGGAACAAATAGCTGGGAAGGAGGTTCTCTCGATCCAGTCAGTTCTAAAGAAACTAGAGTCCGAGTCCAGGTACACAATAACTTTTGCAGATAAGGACTTAGAGAGGATTCAGTACCCTCACGAGGATGCCTTGGTCGTTACCTTGCAAGTTGGTGAGTGTAATGTCTGAAGGGTCCTCATTGACCTCGGGAGCTCGGCCGACGTCATTTACTATTACCTGTTCAAGAAGATGGGATACAAAGCTAAGGATTTACAATTGACCGATGTGCCATTAGTGGGGTTCAACGCGGCTTCTGTCTAGCAGCTCGGCAAAATCCTCATCCCAGTGGTGATCAGCTCGGACAAAACCGAGATGGAGTTTGTGGTGGTTGGCGTTCAATCACCCTACAATGCAATTCTGGGCTAAACCTGGGTCCATAGCATTAATGGTGTGGTCTCTACATACCACCAGGTCATCAAGTTCATTGGCAGCTGAGGCATGGAGGAGCTTCAGGGAGATCACATTTCCGCCAAGAAGTGCTACATCGCTGTTGTCAAAGGCAAGATTACACTTGAGCAGGTGCACTGGGTAGAGGTCCTTGATCAGCCCGTGTTTGAGGACGTCAGCACAAGTGCATCTGAAAAATTAGTTGAGGACCTTGTGACCATGCCTCTTAGCATAGACGATCCGGAGCGCTTCTTCCTGATCAGTTCCTCTCTCACAGAGGCCAAACAGAAAGACATGGTTAACCTCCTCAAAAGCAACATGGAGGTATTTGCCTGGACACCCTATGAAATGCCAGGACTGGATTTCAATTTCATTAACCATTATCTCAATGTTCGACCGGAATGCAATCCAGTCGTTCAGAAAGCCAGGCGCTCTATAGCTGCTCATGTCGACACAGTCATAGAAGAGGTGGACCGGCTAACCAAAGCACAGGTAATCATGGAGGTTCATTACCCTACTTGGCTAGCCAACACAGTGGTGGTCAAGAACAAGACTGGCAAGTGGATGGTCTGCGTGGACTACACCAATCTCAATGAGGCCTGTCCCAAGGATAGCTTTCCAATCCCCAGAATTGATCAATTGGTCGACTCAATGGTCGGGCACCCCAGGATGAGCTTCATGGATGCTTACCGGGAGTATCATCAAATTGCCATGTTCGGCCCAGACCAGGTAAAATTGAGGACAATGACGTCAAAAGGTTTGCTTGGAAGAATATTGTCTCGCGTTTCGGCATCTCATATGCCTTCATCACGGATAATGGCACTCAGTTTATGGGGGAGCTATTCACAAGCTTCTGTGAAAAACACAGAATCAAGTTTTACAACTCAACACCCCACAACCCCCAAGGCAATGGTCAGACCGAAGCATCAAACAAGACAATCGGCATCGGTATCAAAACAAGACTCCAAGCAACAAAGGGCAGATGGGCCGAAGAGCTTCCCAGCATTCTGTGGGCCTACCGAACTACTCCTTAGTGCTCCATAGGGCAAACCCCATTCTACTAGCCTTTGGCATGGAAGCAGTCATCCCATTGGAGCTGGGCTGCCGACCATCAGAATCGAAGCATTTGACGGAGCCATCAACAGCGCAATAATGGAGAAGGACCTAGACTTAAATGAAGAGAGACGAGATTCGGTCAGGATCAGACTAGCATCCTACCAACAGGGAGTGACAAGGAATTTTGCACGAATGGTCCGTCCTAGGACCTTCAAAATGGATGACCTTGTCCTTAGAAAGGTTATGGGCAACAAGAAGAAGAGTTCTAACGGCAAGCTCGGCCCCAACTGGGAAGGGCCGTACAGAGTGGTCGGCCAAGTAGGGACTGGGGCTTACCGACTTGAAGAATTGGATGGCATATCAATACCAAGGTCGTAGAATGCTACTAAGTAGAGGCGTTATTATCATTAGTTGACGTGTAATCTGGCCTAGGGCCCCTACCAATCAACGAAGTGATTCTTCTCAAAGTTTCTTCTGTGTCAAAATTTTTCCTATCTTTTTTATCAGTGGTACTACCGAAGCAATTACAGTTGTCGTTCATCTATAAAACGTGCATGCAGCTCTTCGGTGGCATTGCCGAAGCAGCCTACAGTTGTCGTTCATCTCTAAAACGTGCATGCAGCTCTTTGGCAGCACTGCCAAAGCAGCTTACAGTTGTCGTTTATCTATAAAACGTGCATGTAGCTCTTCGATGACATTGCCGAAGCAGCTTACAGTTGCTGTTCATTTATAAAACGTGTATCCAGCTCTTCGGTGGCATTGCCAAAGCAATTTATAATTATCGTTAATCTATAAAAACATGTATGCAGCTCTTCGGTGGTATTTCCGAAGCAGCTTACAGTTGTCATTCATCTATAAAACGTGCATGCAACTTTTCGGTGGCATTGCCTACAGCCATTCGGTGGCATTGCCGAAGTAGCTTACAGTTGTCGTTCATCTATAAAACGAGCATGCAGCTCTTCGGTAGCATTGCCAAAGCAATTTATAGTTTCCATTCATCTTTAAATCGTGCGTTCAGTTCTTCGGTGGCATTGCCGAAGAAACCTTCCAGTTCTCACTTCTCCAAAAAATATACAAGTATTACTTCGGCACAGGGCCGGAGTAACTTGCATGCATAATAGTTAGCACATGCTGCCAAGCCAAGGACAAAGCTTTTGACTCAGCAAAACCTTTTTCTCGGCTGGGGGAAAAAGGATAAACAGCAAGTATGAAAGAAGCATCCATTCAGACAAAGCAAATCACAAATACTTGGCTGGAATTCATAAAAGTTTTTACATAATATCAAAAGAACCGGCCACACGTCAGCTCGGCCCCGAGAAAGAGAAAACAAACAAAAAAGCAAAGACAATTGTCAAGCTTCAGGAACGGATAGATTAGCCATAGAATGCTTGACCCCAGTAGCTGCCGAAGCTGCAGCCGGCACCAACCATGCTCCACCTACGGCAGAAGCCAGAGGAGGGATGACACCGATTGACTCGGCATCATCCTTCACCCTAGTTAATACTATGCCGTAGACCCAGCCCTTCTGTAAGATCTTTTCCTTCAAATGTCTCACCTGGCCGCGGTATGCCGCTTCGGCATCATCAAAGCTTTTATTGTAGTGCACCTCCTCTTCGGCAACCATCTTCTTTTTGGCCTCCTCCAAATCGGCTTGTGCTGCCTCAGCCACAGCCTTCGCTGATGCGGCTTCAGCCTTCAACTTGGAGATCTCGGCATCTCGGAAGGTAATTTAAGCTTCCCTGACCACCAGCTCGACATCCTTGATTTCAACACTGACTTCAAGGGCCCTAGCTTTGTCGTCCAATTCATTTGAAGAGCTCTTAGCCTCCTCGAGTTTATTCGAGCTAGCCTCGGTCTCTTTCTTCACCAAGCGGGAAGAAGCAAGGAGATCACAGATATGTTGGTCCACGCTGGTCCCAACAACCATCATCGGCAAAAGACAAAAGGGTCGTCACATCAATGCTGAAGCCAAAGATAGGATATAAAAGCAGTAAACGAAAAGTCTTACCTGGCCGGCGTGGTACATCATCTACTGAAAGCAGGTTTGGGCACCTTTGGGGAGCTCCTCCATTTCCCTCGGCAGTGCAAAGACTTGGAGCAGTGCTATTGCTACAGTGGGGCTCTCCAAAATTTTGTCAGTTTCAATAGGCTTATAACCCTCAAAATAAAGCTTGGGTGCCCACTTCGGCACCACCTTCTGGGAGGACCCTGTCGTCTCGGCAAGAGAAGGATACGGTACGGCCGCTTTCTCTATAGCAGCAGAATGTTCGATGGGGATCGCATCCTCAGACCTCCTCACCATCTTTTGAACTCGAGCCTCTTTTAGCTCATCGGCAGTAGGGGAGGCCTGGGTCGAGGAGACGCTACCTCCTTGATGATAGCCACAAGGGACTCAGCATCCACTATGGCAGGGGCAGTACCAAGTGCCTCGTCCTCCAAATCAACAACCTTGCATCGGCCCATGTACTCTTTTGGATGGGCGTTGGAGTTCTCGGCTGGATGTGCGGTGGAGGCCTCGGCTAGAGCTGGATGCAAACCGAGAGTATGGGTATGCGTGGGAGTATACCCGAGCAAGGTCAGTGATGAACGTCGAGCACTTGAAATCTCTAAGACCCTCTTGACCCTGTTCGCATCGGCCTATAGCTTGAAGTTGCTGACAAGCCCACTGTCTGCAAAAGAAGACGCAAGATTAGAAGATTTCAACAATGGGGATAAAGGCAATCGAAGGAGCAAAGATTACCGGGGACTCCCTGCTGAAACGGAATAGTAAACCCTTTACTAGGGTAAAAAAATTACCGGACACTATCATGACATCCTCGGCATACTTATCCGAGCCCGGCAAATCAGCAATGAGATTGGTCTGATGCGGCCTCCGGCCAAGGTAATATTTCTTCGACTTCTTGTTGAAGTCGATCATGTAATTGCCGAAGACATCCGCAAAGCTGAGTCAGTCCCCCTCCCCAAGGGTCTCGTTCAGCCTTACTACTCCCATAAAGATCCTAAAGGTATTCACCGTCACTTGGCATGGCGTGAGCACAAACTCGCCGAAAAAGCGAGTCAGCGTGGGATGGAAGGGGAACCGAACACTCCTTTTCACAACATCACAGATCGGCACGTGAATATACTCCGACTTCGGCTCTGTATCACCGAGAGGAGCGAGCATGATGTTCATGTCGTTTGGCACCTCAAACTCTTCTCTAAAATCTCAGACGTCAGTTGGAGTCTCAAGTAGCTATTGGAACTTGTCGGACTGTCTCTTCAGCACCATGTATGGATCTAAAAGAACACAAATTGTACAACACCATTAGTCGGTCTAGAATCTACCTATGTGGTTAAGCATTGGAAGGCCCTTTGCTTGGCCTTCAACCATTAGCCCAGAACAGTTCGGCACGACCAAGAATAGTTTGAAGATGTTCATCCTAATCCATGGAGGCCAGAAACTTCCAACAACCACAGACGCCTTGGGAGATGAATCCCTTGGACAAAATGTCACTAAATCGATGAAAGATTGAAAGAAAAGATAAATGCCCACGAAGAAAACCAGAAATCACTACCTGAATTGTATGAACCGCAAGAAAAAGTTCTGGAAGAAGCTCGCCGGAATCTGCTACGCGGTGGCCAGAAATTGTCTACAGGGTGGCCAGAAATTGTCTACAGGGTGGTCGGAAATCACCAAGAGCAGGAGACTAGAGCAAACGGGACGGACTTGGAACCCTAAGAGGGTATTTATAAGAATGACCTGGGCAGGAAATCGGTTGACCGACCGACCAGCCCAGCCGGTAAAATGCGTAAACCATCATTGCTACTGCATCGGGAGTTGTGCTGATGCCGACAAATGGCTTCCACATACGCACTGTCCCATCCGCCGCAGAGCCAATCAATGACATTGTGCCATGTAGAAAGCATATCTATCGTTCCAGGCGCATGTTATCCACCAGAGATGACAACTGTCGATGTGACTCTTTGGCAGACACGTCATTGGTACAGAGAGCGACACATCATCAAGATCAAAATGACGGTTCGACAAAGCTGTCAGAGGTCCAAGCTCCAAGGTATTCCAGTGGTCCGGTGCTCTTCCGCTTTGGCACCAACATATCTCTTCGACACCAAGTCAATCCTGCTTTGGCCAAAATGCCCTGGCCAAAGGGGTTGAGGGGCTATTGTTGGGGGCCGAACCAAAGAGAGACCGGAGCCACGACCTCTTCTAGGAGGACCAGAACAAAAGCCAGAGGTAAGAGGGCCGAGCAGAGGCAGAGCCGACGAAGGGGGCTCTTTGGGTCTTGCTTCAGCACCGAAGGATTACAGTCTAGGGACAGCTCCCTGCCGACGACACATTAGCACTGAAGGGTGCTCCTTCGTCCAAACAAGACAATAGCCTCGACTACATGTAAGATTCCCTTGGAGGACAGCATCCCAGATTCTGCACGCATGGCAGACAAATGCCTAATACAGAGATTAACTTTTCTGTGATTTCCGCTGTATGCCAGACCACCTTTTCAGCTTTTCTTCCACCCAAGACTGTCAGGCGGTGCCACCTGACATTATCAGAGAATGATCGGTCGACTAGCCACCACTGCACGCATAGGAGACATGTATACTATCCAATGGTGCAGGATGGGGGTCTACTTGCTCTGAAGCGCCTATTATACACTCGCCGATGATCCTATATATAGAGGAGAGCATTCAATACTTGAGGTACACCTTCTCTTGGAGCCAAAACTCTGTCAATTTGCTTTTTCTGTCTCTAAACCCTTGCTGACTTAGCCATCAGAGGGTTCACCGGCGACATCTTCCGGTAGCCTAACGTTTTCTATTTTGCAGCACAGCTCAGCCTATCTCCACCTTCAGCAGTTTGGATCCACCATAAGAAAGGCTTACCCCCCAATACCATGAATCAAATGAGCTATTCTAAAATAGCTATTTAAACACTTGTTCTTGATATCATTAGAATTTTAGTTCAATTTGCATTTGAGCTATTCTAAAATAGCTAATTAAACATTTTCAATTGATAAGACCTTCGCCTTAGGGGAATTGCTGCATAATTCTTTGTCAATGTGCTAGGTGTATGTTGCTAATTGAGATTAATAATTAGAATAGGGTTTGTGCTTAAGTCTTTAGGTCTGAATTATTTCTGGTTTGACTTTCTAGATCGACTTTGTTAGGCCTTTCCCTTGTGAGTCGATTCAAATGCGCTTTGGATTTGCGAATTCTTTTTGGCCTTTTTGCATATAGTCTCACTTAACACTTTGATAATTATGACCATGAGATTTCATCTTGATTCTTGATATTATCAAATTTTCTCGTAAGATACATTATCTTTGTGTAGCTTTCATGTGCATATATTTGATATGCTTGAGATGCATAGATCTTCTCTGAATCTTTATGATTGCATTGTTTGAGTAACAACATACTTTATTCTAGTATCTTGCATATTTTCATCATTTGTTCTCAGCATAATATTTTTATTTATTGCATTTAGTTAGGGGCATCTCTTTATTCAAATTGAAATTTTTGGTATCTCGTCTTCATGATTGTTTCTATTTTTAATCTTTATGGATAGATTATTCATTTGAGGGGGAGTAATTATTTTGATTGCATTTTATTATGATCTCATCTTTATGTTGTTTGTGATTTTATTGTCGCTTTTATTATTGTGAGTTTTACTATTACATTGGTATCACTATTCTCTTGGTATAGTGTAACTCACTATGATTCAATATGGACATCTATCTTTCATTTGGTATCAATATTTTCCTTTGAATCTCTATTGCCATTATTTGAATTAGTATCTAAATGGTCTAAAGTTTAAATGATATCCTATTTTTAATCCTCTATTAATCTCTTGTGTTAGTTGAAAATTGGAAGAAATTGTGAGCTTAGGTTTAGAGGGAGTTAATTATGGATGATGTTGAGTAGTGATTCTCCCTTTGCCGTCTTTCTGGACAAAAAAGGGGGGAGAAGTATTGTTAGGAAGAGTTTGCTAGTTTGATGTAAGGGGGAGAAGTATTGTCTATCGCTATTAGTCTTGCATGATATCTTGTCTATCGCTATTGGTCTTGCATGATATCTCTTTTATAGTTGCTTGATATCTCTTTTATATCTATTGTCTTGCAGAGGGCTAACTATGTTTTTGTTCTCTTTACTTCGTATACATGTCTATTGCCTCTGTTTTATTGCAGGATTCCAAAATATTTCTCTTCTACAGGTCTAAAAAGTGTCTTTAATTATCTTTTGCAGTAGAGTAGGTTATAGGACTTACCTATTTTAGCCCAACCTCTTTTTGTAGTAGTTTTTTTTTTGGAAAAGCCAAAAGGGGAGATTGTTAATATTTTTAGTTGACATTTTTCTGGAACCTTTGTATTTATTTTATTTTATTTTTTGGTTGGGGTAGTTTAAGGTTAGATTCTCCACTTCTTGCGATAAAGAAGATCAAATGCTTTTGCATGTCAAAAAAACAATTCAGCAGCAGCAAGTATTCAAATCGCCCGAGCAATGTCAAATTTCCGGAAAAGGGATTGTATTTCCAATCGGTTATTTCCAAAAAAATTTAAAACTTGTTTACAAAAAACGATTTTACAAACACGCATATACATTGCAATCGATTTTTACAAAATTCAGTTTCCAAATTGTTTTCAAAAGTTCATTTCCAAAATCGATTCCAATCATCTATTTTCGTAAACCGATACAGATCATTACATATATATATATACAAAGACAATTTCTGTAACGACCTGATTTTCCTTGTCCCGTTAAATTAAATTCGTTAATGTCAAAAAAGGGAATCTAAATAAATTCTTTTTATTATTTAATAATAATAATAATAATGGTATTATTATTGTTATTAATAATTGATAATAGTTA
>NMUG010005694.1:0-12990 GCA_002855965.1 Monotropa hypopitys | reverse complement strand
AATTACTCGTGAGTACTCTAATTGAGACACACCTTCACCAATGTTCTTAGACAAGTGGAGGATCAAATCAACTAGAGTCCTAGCCACAATTGTATTAGACTTGTTAAACTTCTCAAGTATCATGTCAACATAGTGAGAATATGACAAGACAAGTCCATTCAATGTCCGAGTGATTTTGACACCTAAAATGACTCTAGCAAGTCCCATGTCTTTCATATCAAACTTCAAGTTTAGCATGTTCTTAGTAGCTTTGATAATCTTGTCGTTATTACCGATAATAAGCATGTCATAAGCGTACAAGCATAGGATGACATAACCATCATTGGTGTCTTTGACATACACACACTTGTCACATTCATTGATTTTGAAACCACTTCTAATCATAGCATTGTCAAACTTCTCATGCCATTGCTTGGGTACTTGCTTCAAGCCATATAGTAATTTCACTAGCTTACAAACTTTCCTTTCTTGACCTGGAGCTTCGAACCGTTCAGGTTGCTCCATGTAGATTTCCTCATCTAAATCTCTTTTAAGAAAAGCTGTTTTAACATCCATTTGATATACTTCTAAATTACAAAGTGCAACAATAGCTAATATCATGCATATGGATGTTATTCTCGTCACACGAGAATAAGTATCAAAGTAGTCTAGACCTTCCTTTTGTCTGTACCCTTTAATGACAAGCCTAGCTTTGTACTTGTCAATTGATCCATCTACTTTCATTTTCCTTTTAAAAATCCACTTATAGCCCAAAGGCTCGCACTCTGGTAGTAGATCCACCAATTTCTATATGTGATTCTGTAGAATAGACTCAATTTCAGTTTTGATGGCCTCTTCCTATAGAGGTGCCTCATGTGAGAATACTGCAGCCTTGTAAGACTGTGGCTCAGATTCCAGCAAATATATGATGAAATCAGGACCAAAAGACTTAGATATCTTAGTCTTTTTGCTCTTTCTTAGTTCGTCATTCTCATCTTGTTGGTCTGAAGTACTTCTACTTCAGAGTCTAATGGTCATTTAGCTGAACTAGACTCAGTTGTTACCTTGCATGGAAATATATTTTTAAAGAATTGATCATTCCTTGATTCCATAATGGTATTTTCATAAATATCCAGAATATCATATTTATGCACAAGAAATTTGTATACACTATTATTATGTGCATATCCAATAAACACACAATCAACTATTTTTGGTCCTATTTTGACTATTTTAGGTGGTAGAACAGTCACCTTTGCTAGACATCCCCACATTCATAAGTATTTGTATGAAGGTTTTCGACTTGTCCAAAGTTCGTAAGGGGTTTCATCTATATCTTTTCTAAGAACCTTATTGAAGATATAGTTTTTCGAGAGAATTGCTTCCCCCCACATGTTCTATGGTAACCCAGAACTAATCGACATTGCATTTATCATCTCTTTTAACGTTCGGTTTTTACGTTCTGCAATCCCATTAGATTGAGGAGAGTAAGGTGCAGTAGTTTGATAAATTATACCATGTTGAGCACAAAATTCAATAAATGGTGCAATATATTCACCACCTCGATCACTTCGAAGCACCTTAATCTTCTTGCTTAGTTGATTTTCAACATCATTCTTATAAAGAATGAATTTTGCAATAGCCTCATCTTTTCTTTTAAGCAAATATACATAACAGTATTTAGTGCTATCGTCGACAAAAGTAATAAAATACTTATTGCCTCTCTATGTTTGAACAAATTCCAAGTCACAAATATCAGTGTGGATTAGCCCTAAAGGCTCATTGCTTCTTTGAATTTTCAGAAAAGATGACCTAGTCATTTTTGCATCCACACAAGTTTCACATTTATGGTTTGAATCAATATGAAATTTAGGTATATGATCTCGGGCTATTAATCTGCAAATCCCATTGTAGTTAACATATCCTAGTCTACCATGCCATAAATTAGATGACTCAAGCATGTAAACAGAAGGAACCTTTTTATTATCATTCATAATAGTAGGAATATCGGCTACAATATTGAGCTTAAACAACCCGTCAATCAAATAACCCTTTCCTGCATACACTCTTGCCTTGGTCATAACGAACTTTTCTGCCTCAAACACTACACGCATGCCATGTTTGATAAGAAGAGACCCAGAAACCAAATGATAAAAACTCTGAACATATTGAATATACTTCATGTTTCTTGAATTCTCAAATCAATTTCAGATTACATCTCAGTACATGCTTTTATACTTACTGACTAACCGACTTAACAAACATAACAGCTTTTTGAATGAATGATGACAGCTGTCAAACTTAAACCGACTATATTGAAATACATAAACTAATACATGATATTCCGGAAGATCACACACTATCTTCTGGAATAACAAGAAGCCACAACATCATCTTCCGGAAGACCATGAGCCACCTACCAGAAGATCACAAGCTCATAGCTTGAACATCAGCATTAATAAATCTCTTCTTCCGGAAGACTAGCAACCATGTATTGGAAGATCACAGTGATGAACATAAGCCAGGAGCTAAGTGTCAACTTGTCTAACATCTCCCCTCGAGCTGTTGGGAGGTGTAAATCGTACCATCATCTTGTTTATCAGAAATTAAAATATGGATTTAGACAGAGGCTTAGTAAACAGATCAACAAGTTGATCTTGAGTGCCAATATAATGAATAGAAATTGACTTGGCAAGAACCTTCTCTCGAATGAAATGAAAATCTACTTCAATGTGTTTGGATCGAGCATGAAACACATGATTTGAGGACAAAGAGATTACAGAAAGATTATCACACCATAAAGTGGTAGGAGAAGGTGTGGAAATATGAAGATCATGAAGAAGCATTCTTAACCATAATATTTCTTGAGCGACATGAGCTAAAGCTCTATACTCTGCTTCAGTAGAAGACCTTGCAACAGTAGATTGTTTTTTGGCTTGCCATAAAATGAGATTATGACCCAGGAAAATACAAAATCCAGAGATAGACCTCCTATCTGAAATATTGCCAGCCTAATCAGCATCAGATAAAGCAGTTATATGAAAATTCCCTGGAGAATAATGAAGCCCTTTATCAATGGAGCCCTGAAGATATCTCAGTATTCTTTTGACAGAAGAAAAATATCTATTGGTAGAATTTTGCATATGTTGATAGGCTAAGTTGACAGCTATAGAAATATCAGGTCTTGTAATAGTAAGGTATTAAAGAGCTCCCACAAAACTTCTATAAAAACATGGTTGATTGAAAGGAAGAGAAGAGTCAGCAGCTGTAGACACTTTCACAGCCAAAGGTGTGGAGCAAGACTTGCATCCATGCATACCAGCCTTGGTAATCAAATCAGAAGCATATTGTTTTTGAGACAACAAAACACCATTATCGGTAGGAACAATTGAGATTCCTAGAAAGTATGCCATTGAACTAAGATCTTTCATGGCAAATAAAGCTTGCATACTGGTCAACAAACTGGAGATATATGTAGAACTATTTCCAGTCCGTAGAATATCATCAACATAGATAAGGAGAATGGTAATGGTATCCTTTGTTTTCTGATAAACAAAAAAGAATCACAATGACTTGAAGAAAACCCCTGAGTTAACAACCATGAGCTAAAGGTATAATACCATGTCCTTGGAGCTTGTTTCAAACTATACAAGGCTTTATGCAATCTGCATACACTGTGAGGCTGAGCAAATGATATAAATCTAGGAGGTTGAGATATATAGACCTCCTCATTTAAGACTCCATGAAGAAAAGCATTGGAAATATCAAGTTGTTTGATGTTCCAATGAAAATGTAATGCCAGACACAAAATAATCCTCACAGTAGGTTGTTTAGCCACAGGACTGAATGTTTCTTGATAGTCTATCCCTTCTTCTTGTAAATATCCTTTGGCAACAAGCCTAGCTTTATATCTTGCAACTGATCCATCAACATTTCTCTTTATTTTAAAAACCCACTTACAACCAATAACATGTTGCGAAGGAGTAGAAGATACAAGTGACCAAGTATTTTGTTGTTGCAATGCTTGAACCTCTTGCTCCATTGCTTGTTTCCAATGAGAGGCACTTATAGCTTCTTTAACAGTCTTTGGTTCAGTATGTAAAAGAGTAGAATTGTTGATAGCATAAAGACAAGTTGAGAAGGTGATTTGAGATCTTGTCTTCATAGAATGACTTCTTGTAGAATGAGATGGAACAGACTTAGATCTGGTAATCATAGGATGAGTAGGTGTGGGTATAGAAGTAGATAGAGTTTGTGTATGAGTAGGAACAAAAGAAGAAGGAGAATGTGAGCTATCAGGCAGAGGAGAAATAAGCCTGGGATGAGAAACAAGAGAGGAAATAGAAGAAGTTTAAAATAAGGGAGTTGAATTTGAAGAAGAAGAGTGAGAATCATCATGTAAAGATGAAGAATGTCAGAAAAATTAATGTAAATTTTGTATACAATGAGAAGAAGATGAGACAGAAACATGTTTGTTAGATGAAATAAAAGGAAATACTGTTTCATTAAAGATAACATGTCTAGACAAATAAACCTTATTTGTCTTTAAGTCCAAGCATCTATATCCTTTGTAAGAAGGATGATAACCTAGAAAGACACATGGAGAGGATCTAGGTTCAAGTTTGTTATGAACATAAGGCCTTAGCCAGGGAAAACACAGACATCCAAAGACTTTAAGAGTCAAATAATCAGGAGAAGTATGAAATATCTTCTCATATGGTGATACATTGTGAAGATGAGCACTTGGAAGTCTATTTATAAGAAAAACAACTGTAGCAATAGCTGAAAACTAGTGAATCAAAGGTAAGCCAGATTTATATAGCATGGCAATGGTAATTTCAATTATATGCCTATGCTTTCTATCAGCTACACCATTTTGAGAAGGAGTATGAGGACAACTAATTTGATGATGAATACCATTATTTTTGAGATAAGCACCAAATTTGTTGCTAGTATACTCTCCCCCTCCATCAGTTCTTAAGATTTTGAGATTAGCAGAAAATTGTTTCTCAACAAACACTTTGAATTCAAGGAATTTAGCATATACTTCACTCTTATAAACAAGAGGGAAAATCCAAGTGAATCTGCTAAAATCATCAATAAAAAGAACATAGAATCTATAACCTGACACTGAGGGTGTAAATGGTCCCCAAACATCAGTATGTATTAATGAAAGACAAGCATTTATAGTGTTGTTTGATAAAGAAAAAGGAAGTCTATGTGACTTAGAAACACAACAATTAGTGCACAAAGCATCAAGGTTTTTATCAGTTATAGGAACATGGAATTTATTTATCACAGAAGAAAACTTTTGTTTAGATGGATGTCCAAGTCTTTGATGCCAAATAGAAGTTGAGGCACCAGCGAGTAAGGAACTTGAGCAGTCAGACACTTTGTTGAAGAGGAACTGTTTGATGAGGGTTGAGTGAGCTGATAGAGACCATGACTATGTGAACCTTGAGCTAGGACATGCTTAGTGTGTTTGTCCTGAACAAACACATAATCAGAATCAAAGGAAACAACACAATTATTGTCACTAGCTAACTTGTGGACTGAAAGAAGATTAGAAGTAATGTTAGGAACATGTAAGATATTGTTTAGTTTCATTGTTCCAGAAGGTAATTTAAGAATACCTTGACCTGTGTGTTGAATGGGAAGATTGGCTCCATTGCCAATAGTTACTTGGTCACTTCCATGGTAAGGTTTATACACCTGTATTTTGGCAAGATCATGAGTTATATGATTGTTAGCAGCTGAATCAACATACCAAGAAGTATATCCAACTTCTTCTCCACTTGAAGAAGCAACATAAGCATTGTGTTGATCATAACCAGAAGGTGATGATGATGATGATCCCTGTGAACCAGAACCACTAGTGTATGACTGAAACTCAACATTAGTTCTATGCCAACATCCCACAGCAGTGTGGTTATATTTGCCACAAATATGACAAACAATTTGTTGAGTTGAATTCTGCCAATAACTTGGCCTTCTTCTAATAGTCTGAACACCTCTTCCCTTTCTAGAGTAAAAATTTCTTCCTCTACTTCTTTGTGATCCCCTATAATTCCTGTAACTTGACTGACTAGATTCACGATTATTCTTGCTTACATAGAATGCAACATTAGATTCCTTTTGTTGAGTATTTTGGATTTTAGACTCAACATGTAGGGCTTCAATACAAAGAAGGGATTTCAGTTCTGTCATGGTCATGTTTTCACCTCTATTTTTGATTATTGTTCTAAATGCATCATACTCTTCATGCAATCCATTTAGAGTAATCAATATAATATCTTCATCATCAACATTAGTAGAGGACAATGCTAATTGATCAGCAATAGCATTGATTTCTTGCAAATAGTTCTCAACAGATCCAGTTTTCTTAACACTATTTAACTTGTTCTTCAAGAGATGAATATGTGATCTGGAAAGAGATGTATACTTCTTGTCCAATGTTGTCTGAGCCTCATGGCATGTATGAAAATTTATAATAACAACATAGACAGTATGTGTTAGGGTTGAGGACATACAAGCCAAAATATGAGCATCAATTGCCTTCCACTGTATATAAGATGGATTTATAACTTGATTCTTATCTCTATCTGAAATACACTCAGGTGGTGGTGGATTAGATCCATAAAGATACGAAGAAAACCCCACAACATGTATGACATTGAAAATTTGATTTCTCCAAATATTGAAATTGTTTGAATCTAGTTTTACTGTAACTAGATTCGCACTATTTGAGATTAGAAAAGAAAGAGATGGAGGAAGGTTTACTACTGAATCTGTCATGATCATAGAGAGAACCTGTTCGTTGGAGATTTAGTGCTCTGATACCATGATGAAAACTCTGAACATATTGAATATACTTTACGTTTCTTGAATTCTCAAATCAATTTCAGATTACATCTCAGTACATACTTTTATACTAACTGACTAACCGACTTAACAAACATAACAACTTTTTTAATGAATGATGACAACTGTCAAACTTAAATCGACTATATTGAAATATATAAACTAATACATGATATTCCGGAAGATCACACACTATCTTCTAGAATAGCAAGAAGCCACATCATCATCTTCCAGAAGACCATAATCCACCTACCAGAAGATCACAAGCTCATAGCTTGAACATCAACATTAATAAACCTCTTCTTCCGGAAGACTAGCAACCATGTACTGGAAGATCACAGTGATGAACACCAACCGAGAGCTAAGTGTCAGCTTGTCTAACACCAAATTCTTATGGACCTCAGACATAAAGAGTACATTGTTGAGAACCAAATCTCTTTCAGAAGTCATCCTGAGAATGACTTTTCCCACTCCATTGACCTTAGAGGTTGTGGAGTTACCTATGAACAACTTATCACCATTTGTAACCAGTGAAAAAGTTGCAAATATACTCCTATCAAAGCAAACATGAAGAGTAGATCCTTTGTCCACCCACCATTCCCTTGGGTTAGAGCCCACCAGATTCACCTCAAAAATCATAAACCCGATGTTGAGGTCTGAGATGTCATTGGATAGAGTGTCCACCATGTTTGCCTGTTTTTTGTTGTCCTTTCGCGGTTGATGACAGTCCACGGAGCGGTGACCAGTTTTGTTAAAGTTAAAGCATTTTCCTTAAAATTGCGATGACTGCTTCTTTGCAATGACCAATTTAGGACCAAAATTCTTGGACCCTTTTTTATTGATAACCTTGTTGCCTTGTTTTCCAGCCTTGTTCTTCCCAGCATGTTTCCTGTTGGACCCAGAGTTTTGTCCATATTCTATCACATTTGCTCTAGAAGACCCATTCATTTTCCTAGTAGTTTTTTTGTTGTCTTCTTTAATACAAAGCTTCATCATAAAGTCTTCGTAGGACACCTCCTTCCTTTTGTGAAGAAGATATGTACGGAATTCTAGCCATAAAGGGGGTAGATGGTGTACAACCATGGCCACCATCAAAGATTATGAAATAATGAGACCTTCTGCATGCATTTGGTAGACAAGAACTTCAAATTCTTGTGCCTGACTCACTATAGATCGTGAATCAACCATCTCGAAATTAGCAAAGCGACCGACTAAGAACTTCTTAGAGCCTGCATCCTCTGTCTTGTATTTCTTCTCGAGTGACATCCATAATTCTTTAAAAGATTTAATAGTCACATAAACATGGTATAGGAAATCCTGAAGGCCATCTAGAACATAGTTGCGGCATAGGAAATCCACAGCGTTCCAGGTAACCCAAGTAGCCATCTTGTGGAAATCATTATCGTTAGGACCAACGACCGGTTCATCCTCCATAAGGAACTGTGCTAGCCCAAGAGTGGTCAGATAGAATAACATGTTGTTCTGCCATGTCTTGAAATCTACCCCTGGAAATATTTCCAGATGAACAACATGATGGACCGGCAGAAGCAGTGCAGGAAACTGTGAGACAATTGGTCTAACCACCGATGGGTTTCCGAATGCATTCCCAGCCTGATTGTCGAAGGGGTTCCCAATTGGATTCCCACCCTCATAAAGTCCTCCCAATGGATTTCCACTAAACGGGTGAACAGATCCATTAACACCAGAAACTGCATTGTTTGATGCCCCATCAACATGATGGTTCCCGACACCAAAAGCAGCATCGATTTGCTGTGGAATATTTGTATTCAGGGCATGATTCTCAGTATCCAAAAAAGGAAATCCTTAAACTATTGTGAAGTCATTTTGATGAAACTAAAAATGAGAACAAATATTTAATTAGAAATAAAATGTTTAGAAACAGCTGAAAATAAATGATCCAAAGAACAATAATAAATTGATTAATCAATGAAATAACAAACTAAAATAGAACTAGAAGAGAAACTATTTAACCAAAACTAGCAAGCATGAAACTGATCAGAAGTAGAGGAAAGCAAAATTGATCAAGAAGATTTAAGCACCATTTATGAAAGACCAAAACAGCAAGGAAACAGCAAGAAAAAGTAAGTTTTCCTCACAAACAGAGAGCATAAAAGTTTTACCAGCAAACAAATTATAGAATACTGTATATTGTGTTTTAAAAAGTCTTAAGCTTGTAAGGATAATCTGTTGTAAGTAAAACCAAAAATTGAAAACTGATCAAATCAGAACATAATTAACAAAATAAACTGGAGGCCTGTGATTTTACAATTTCCTTAAGACTTTTTAGCCGCCCCTATCGAAGGTGCAAGGACAAAAGTAAGGCTAATGTCTCCCAAGATATAGCCGGTATGGAAGTGGCAGCACTAGAGCTCACTTCTGGACAAACCAAAGTTGTGTGGAATTTACTCTGAGACTAATGAAGAAGCATGTCAAGCTAGAATGAACTCGTGAGGATTTGCAGTAGTGGATATAGATAATTCGGATACTAGAATGGTAGGAGGACACTACCAGTATATACATAATGTGAGACCTTTGGGTTGGTCTACAACCTTTGGATTCCTGCAAGTAATACAAGGAAGTTTTCTATATATGAAGAGACTGAAGCAGATTAAATATGTAGAGTCCTAGAGTTGGAAAGACTCCGGGTTGGACCGGGTAAGGGCAAGCTTGTAGGCCTGTAAGCTCACACCAAATTCCAAGCCCAAGTATATAATCCCAAGCCCAATTCAATTATTATAATTGGATTTTCCATAAGAGATTAGGCATGCCCGTTGCATGGGGTATATTCCCATAAACCCACAAGGCACGAACCCAGAACCCGGAACACGAACTCGGGCACGGGCTCGGGCTCAGGCACGGCCGACCGGGCAGGCGGCAACGGCGGCGCATATGTATGTATGCACATGTGGGAAAATATGTGATGCGCACATCAACTTACTTTCCCCTTACGATTGGTTGTGAACTTTAGTCTCACACTTTAATAAATATATCCAACCTGCAACTCTCCAACTTCCAATGTGAGATTGAGTATTTTAATACTCACCCACCGTTGAAAACACCCAACTTTGAATGTCAATTTTTCATTCAATAATTATTGGAATTTAATAATTCTTTTTGTGTATTAAAGCCCACACATAGGACTATTAATGCCCCAAAATAATTATCCCAAATGATATCATATTTAAATAATAAATATATATCAAATTCCATTAAAATTTTGGTTAAAACCAAAATTTTTCCCAACAGATTATTAAGCATGAGCATAGTTTATCGCATGTTCTGTGTTGAGTTGGGCATAATGAACACTTCACAACCTATGTGCTAACTTGACCTTAGCCTAATGAGCTCAGTTACGACTGAGCTGAGCCTTGCCACAACAAGGATGTGGAAACAGATCAACCTGAGGGATCTCGTAAAAACGTTCCCGCCTCATTGCACATTTGAATTATGTGATTCAATTACCGGATACGGAGGGTAGCTTTCTTTTCTGAGAGAACTGGAAGAGATATGTGATATTTCCTATGTTACTGGGAGCGTGTGAGAAAAAAAAAGATGGTTGATTCTTTGGGGAATTTCCTTAAGCAAATGAAGAATATATAACATCCATCACAACATCACTCAAAGGTACAAAATACATTTCAAAGTATTTTCCATACTCTTTTTCCTTTCTCACCATAACCAACGACTGACTTAAGCATCAGAAGAGACTTGGCCAACTGATGTAGGCGTCAATGGTGATTGGCGTCTGCAACCTTCTAAACGCTTGTTGATTCGAACAAATACCAAGCGAATAGGCAGCAATCCTACGTTGATCGAATGATACCGTGAGATTGGAAAGATAGACGCAAACTGCACTCTAGTTTTTTTTTCATATAATCTGCAAGTCCCTCAAAACAGAGGCATACAACATACTTAAATACTGAAAGCATGAAAACCCTAATGGCCAAAAACAGTCTGGGTCAGAAATAGAAAACAAGCCCAAAACAAGCGGGCTGAAATTAAGAGAATGCTGTCAAAAATAAAAGGCTAAAAACAAAGCGTGCTAGAGGCCTGATTTTGAGGATCCAAATCAGGTCCAACACGGCATAGCCGTGTAAGGCCGTGTGCAACTTTCCGTTGGCTTTCCAACGACATAAAATGGGCCTCAATCGGAGTTACGCAGCCCCGGTTGTGGCTGTTTTACCAACAGCACGTCCGTAGCGTCTGCCACGTGTCTCTAGATAGTCTTCTGCTCTGCTATCCGCATCACCGGCACCCCACCAGTGTCAAGATCTTCTTTACAGGACCCTACGGAGCTGTAGAAGAGAAGGACCAAGAAATTGCATCATCATCAACATTTCGAAAAGACTTTGATTGGCCTATGGTTTGGTAATGTTTCCCACCAAGCTATTGACCTAGGAGCTTCCACTCTGAGTATGGTCTGGTGGCATGTTTGACTGTCCCAAATGGTTCTGTTTGGTCCAATACCCTGTATTGCCTTGCGGCCTTAGTCCGATTGACTATGCACATACCATTCTAACTATCGCACCTATCATATTTAATTCTTTAATTTCATATTTATTTAAATTAATTTCATACTTAATTACAATCTTTGCATAATTATGCCATATTTTGGATATGAATAATTATGTTGAATAAGAATAAGTAACGTTTATAAACATTTATGGTAGAATAAATATAATTTAGGTTAAATTGATTGAAATTTAATCAATTTAGAAAATTTAGAAAATATTAATTACTTAATGTTGAATATCGAAATGGGTAAGAGCATGTTGAAATCTGAAATGTTAGTCTCTGGTTTTTGGCCCAAGAAGATTTAATATACCTAAATATGGAAAGAACATATACCGAAATGTTGAATATCAACTCTATGGTTTTTGGCCCAAGAGGTATTGATATATCAAAATATGCAAAATTGCATACGATATGTTGAAATCAAGTCTCTGGACTTTGGCTAGGAAGAATCATGGTATATCGATATATGGTTTTCATATATCAATATGATTAGGTTCTCGAATGTTAAAACATCACACATACCTATTAAAATATACCAAAATAATGATTTGGTCATCATACTGATCTGTGCTATGTATATTGTGATAACCGAACCATGCAAGGCCTACGGGCCGGATCAAGGAGCAGACCCATTGGGGGCAGGCCCAATATGGGCTGGATGGGTCAGATGGGCCGACTTGTGGGCTACCAGCCCAACATACCATTTGGGGCCATATGATAGTACAGTGCTAAGGTAACCCATTAGGTTACCTTGCACCAGACCATTGGGTCAGGACAAAGCAAGGGGCTATGACCCAGTTCGATCTATTATGGTACAACACTACTGGTCTTCGAACTACGGCCCAACGGGTAGGATACGGATCACTAGATCAAGACACCTTTGGACAGATTACTACTAGATCACACATGATCCCGTCTTGATCGGAATGGAAAGCTTGGATGCTCCCATATATTACAGTGGGTTATCCCGGGGTTGCTCCCGGAAAAAATTTCTTCCTCTCCCCCTTTCCCAGATTGTGCGCGGGACATCGAGGGGTTGAGTTTGTACTTTTTTTCTTGGATTTGAATGTGACTGTTTTGTTTGAAAAGTAAAATTGACAGCTGTGATTAAAATCGAGCCCAATTAATGATAAATTGAATCTTCGCAGCGAGACAATCTATTAATAATCGGTTTTTCAGAATCGCCACTTGACATAGAGTTATGGTGTGTCAAGTCACCGTTTTTGGAAAATCTGCTTTGATTTGCGTAACCAGAGATGGGTTCGGGAATTTACTGTTACGAGTAGGTAAGGTGTTAGGCACCCTACATCGCCATTGCGGTACTTCATTTTTCAAAACAAATCTTTTAATAAAACTCAATTATTCTCGTCCAAGAGAAATATAATATGCAAAATGTAAATTCAAGAATTATAAAAGATGGCGCGGACGTGCAAGTGATTCTGTGCTTTTAATTTTGATGATAATGTTGATGATGATTTTTGATTTTTAATTTAGAAATGAAAACAATTGATTTTGGTTTTTGATTTTGAATGAAAGCCTTGAATGAAAATGTTGATTCTTTTATGTTTAATTTTGATTTTAGGTTTAAATTCCGAAAAGGGTAATAAGTAATTC
>NMUG010005693.1:0-12990 GCA_002855965.1 Monotropa hypopitys | reverse complement strand
AAATGAACTTACACTAAAATCCACGTCGCTAAAGTAAAAGACTATGCACGATTCATGGGATTCTAGTTCATCAAGGAATTTATGGCTTGTGATGTTAATGGGTCAACAAGAATTGATAGACTCCAAAATTCAAATGCCAGAATTGTAGGCTAAGGTAATGAAAAGATCGACATCTGAATTAGATTTAAAAACTTCACCAAATTTCAAGTGCATCATAAAACATAATAAGTTCCACCACAAACAACACAAACAAACCAAGTTTTTAAAACACTTAAACAAAACGCATTGTTTTCCAACTTATCTCAAAATAAAAACTTCTTTTTCTTTCTCCCTTTACTCCTCATCATCTCCTTCCTCATCTTCATTCTCTTCTTCTTCACCTTCATCATGTGCTCCTTCATCTTCTCCACCTTCATCATGTGCTCCTTCATCTTCTCCACCTTCTCTGGCTCTTTCTCTTGCCGCCGCCTCCGCTTCTTTCTCAGCTTGTTCGGCATCTCTATCAAATTCAGCAAAAGTTTCTCCCGAACGTGTTTCCTCTTTAACAATCAACCATTTCAAACATCGTAGAACACGACAATTTTCTTCATATTGATCATCTTGCCTCTTCTCAATTCTTCTTTGAACCCTCGTTATAGTACTTTGTTGCTCGGTAATCAATTCCATCTTCGCCTTCATGATTTCAAACCATTGGTCATTTCTTTCAATAGCCCCTCGAGCCGTAGGGCGTGCTCTTGCCGCTTCCGCCGGATCACCAATATAAGATAAAGATCTACTCTTCTTAACCGAAGAAAGAGTAATTGGTCCCGGAGTTCCGGAAACCATGCGATCAATAGCCTTAGGCTTGCATCCCGCTTTGATACAAAGTTTAGTAATCATTGCGGGGAATGGGATGTTTCCCATCGTGGGGCCTTTTGCGCGGAAAACGCACATCTCTTCAAAAATTAGCACCGACCAATCAACTATCTCTTCGCCCGACCCAAAAGAAAATATAAGGTCTCCATCACCTTTCAAAGGGGTTTTCTCCCTACAATACGGATGGATGTTATACGACACAATTTTATTCACAAGGCGGTATAGTTATTTGAGTCCCCCGATGGTATAACGGTTAAAGTGCTCATTGTAAGCATCTTCATCCTCCGTGATGGTTTCAATTACATAGGCCAAATCTTTTCCCCAATTGGGAACCGAATAAGTAATAGTCTCGGCCAACGGACGAGTGTAGTGAAGATAATTAGCAATAACGTCCAGGGTAATCGTGACTGTAGTCCCATAAACGGTGGAATCAATTACGAAATTACCTTGAAAAACCATATTCTCATAAAAATTGATCACCATCATTGGCCTATAGCCATCCACCTTTTTCCTAAAACTAGACAATCCATTCGAGGCTAAAACTTGCAAAATCGCATTGCCATGTAAAGAATCCTCATCAACTTCACGCTCACATTTAAAATTTCTAGAAGCAAGTTTTCTTACCCATTGACGCTTCTCATTCGCGGCCTCGGGATCCAACTCCGCACTCGCCTTGGCTTTCTTGCGGCGCTCGATCAACGGGGACTCATCAATTTCCTCCTCCAATTCTTGTGCTCTAGAGGATTCACCTTGAATTCCTTTGCCCTTTGAAGTTTTGGAAGTTTTGGTTCTAGCCATTGGATTAGGGTTTGAAGGTTTGAGTTTGGGATTTTAATGGAGATATGGGTGTATGGTGGTATGGAGAAGATTAGGGTATATATAGGAGAGAGAGAGAGAGATGGGGTGATGAATTTAGATGGGTGTGAATGGGGAGATGAGAGGTTGTAGATATGAAGTGGGTGAGGTTCAATGGAGATAAGATAGAGAGATATGAAAAAAAATTCGTCCAAATGGCTATTAAATGAGAACTTCCCGAATTCAAAATTCAAAATCTGGGCTTTTCCGCGTTTTTTCCAGGCGTAGACCGGTCGACACTAAATCCCCGACCGGTCGTCGATTAACTGCTTCGCCTCGACCGGTCGACACTAAAATCCATACCGGTCGTCGGTCCCAAATTTTGCCCACCGAACTTACTGACTTGCCTAGACCGGTCCGTAATGGTTCCTATACCGGTCTAAGGTCATATTTTTTACTTTTTGGTGTTCTTGACCCTCCTTGGACTTTTCATCAACAATCTTCTTCATTCCTACTTCAATTTTTCACTCCAAAACACTTCTTTTCTCCTCAAATTACCATCCAACACCTTAACATCCCTCCAAACCTCCTCTCTCTCTCAAACCCTAACCTCCTCACACCGGTCTGCAGTCTCTCTCCTCTCTCTCTCAAACCCTAACCTCCTCTCACTTCTCTCTTCCAATCGAAGGCCATCCGAGCTCCGAATCAAGTTTCGCGGAGGAGAAACGTTGCTCTACGCAACGTGGGCTTTCCGACAACCCAACTTTCATCGTCATCCATCAAGTTTTCGGGTAAGCCTATTTTCTAAATTGGTTGTCTCGTGTTTTCGTCTTTAGAAACGTTGTTCCTAACATCGTTCTCTATCCATTGACGTACATAGGTTCGCGAGCATCGGAGTCTGGCACAGCTAGGATTTTTGGTCGTCGACGTGCGTTAAAGTAAACATGTTACTATTTCGTGCATTTGTGTGTGTGTAGCTCACTAATGGTTTTAAAAATCAAGAAATTAATGATTTCATAAAAATGCCCCAAATTTCAAATGAATGATAGTTTTTGAGAAATTAATGTAATTTGATTCGCATTCATATGTGATTGAGTATCCTTGGTAGGATTCGAATGCGAGGATGTGTGATTTGGGTTGAGCGAGTGATTAGACGATCATTTGGGGATAATTGAGCGATGTGGGTATATTGTGAATTTTGTTAGAATTGAGGAGGTAGGATACCCTCTTGACCTTATATCGGTCCTAGTGAGCAACATTGTGGTAGTGGATTACTCGTCGGCAAGTGTTATTGTGGTTTTTGCCATTGGGATGGCCTTGGTGCCTAGGCACCCTTGATGTTCGATAAAATGCCTATGAGAGGTGAAGGACTTGGGGATTGGTGAATTCGTCACCTTAGGTTAGGAAATTCGTTCCTAGACCTTGGATATGTGTTGTGGTTCTATCGGATGAATTCGTCATCCTTGGTTTGGGAACTCGTCCCTTGGTAGCAAAATCGTTGCTTGTGATTTAGGTGAATTCGTCACCTAGAGTCGGGAATTCGTCCCTCGTGGAAAATTTGTTGCCCGTGTTGGAGAACTCGTCTTCATCGACTCAAACTCTAAAAATTACCTAACTCACTTATATTAATTAACCAACAAACAATAACACAAAAGGACTTGGTGATCAATTCGTGATCATAGGACCAATTCGTGGTCACATATGTGTATAGGTTAGTTCTTGAATTCGTTGAGACTACCTAGATAAATTCATGATCTTCGGGCCAATTCATGGTCATTCGTGTGTGGGGTTGGTTCTTGAATTCGTTGAGACAACCCGAATCAATTCGTGATTCACCCGGGAGCTAGTCAACCCTTGAATTCGTCAAGGCGACTATAAATCGATGAACGGCTCGATGGTTTTCTGGTTACTTACACTTGCCCAAGGTTTGACTGTAGATCCTATTTTGGAATTCGTCCTATAGGTTTCGAATCCCTTGTGGCTCTTTTCTAAAATGTTCCGAGTCGGGAATTGAACCAACTAAAGATGAAAGATAATAAATTCACCAATGTGTATCATCTATCTATATATATGGGTATATATAGAAGGAGATTGTGAGAGTTTTTGAAGGGAATAATTGTGGATTGTGGCTTTCATCTCGAGTGGTTCTAGCCAATTCATGGCATGTGCAAGGATTGAGAATCCAGCCAACTCGTGGCCTTTGTAAGTGTAAGGGACTTGGCCAATTCGTGGCATTTGATAGCTTGAGGCTTGGAGCCAGGTTGTGGCATTAGAATCCGTTGCGTTTTGGTTAAGGTGTGTGTACTATTGGTGTGCCTTGGTTGGAGGCTAAGTAGGGAGGTGAACGACTAGTAAATATTGGACTTTCGTGGGAACTCGTGGTTGGCCTTGTGTAGGCAACATTCGGACCTTGTGATAGTAAAATCCTTAGATGAGCGACCTTCTTTTAGTTATGTGTGGTTATATCGGGCTAGATTCATTGAATGACCTTTGTGTAATGGTCTTGGCACATGTTAGTGGTTTCCTTCCAGTTGAGGTTTGGTTGTCCAAATAGAAGTTTTGGACTTGTCCGCTGTGATGGTTGGATAGATATGAAGATTAGAGGTTCTCTATAGATGCGAGTCGGTTCTTGACTAGTATGGTGTGGTTATATAGACTTGGGATCGGACTTGATGACTTGGGTGTGATTACTGAGAACATGCTTGGGATTGCATAAATAGGATTCACCCACCTTGCACATAATCACCATACCGCATCTTCACTTAATAGTCGCATGTTTGCTGAGTCTTTATGACTCAACCTTTTTCCTACAGTTCTTTGCAGGTTCATGCCATTGGAGTGCTCGTAGAGGGGTTGGCTTAGGCTTGCTCTAGTTCTTGTGGTGAGAAGCATGCCTCTTTTAAATTATTGTTTTGGTTTCCCCTTTTTCCCTTTGTAGCCCATGGGCATTCCTGTTATCATAAAGAGTTGAAATTTTTCTAATGCAAGCAAGTTTTATGCTAAATGATTATTGTATCAAAATCTCAAATAAGTTTCATTTGAAAGAGAAAGATTGAAATGTTCTACTTCCGCATGTGTTTATAAAAAGAATATGTTTGTACTTCTTTTACTCACGGTCCCTTGTTGTTGAAATGGTTTATGCAAAGATGTTTATGTATTTCTTTCAATTCAAAAAAAATATATATGGTTTTAAAATCCGGGGCGTGACACCATTTCCACCAAAATCAGCATAATCCTTCTCCCTCAATGACATCAAGTGCATCGCAATATTGGGGATCAATACCCCACGAAATCTCTTACACCGCTTTGCATCGGTGTTCACCAGCTCTACTGCATATCGCGATAAAGCAGCAAACTTTGCCTCATACTCAGTCACAGTCATATTTCCCTACTTTAGATATAGGAATGCATTCTCCTGCTTAGTCCGATAGCTCTCCGAATAAAACTGGTCGTTGAACCCTTTGAGAAATAAATCACAGGTGATGACCCTAGGAACCCCTCCATCTTCTACTGTCGTAAGCTGACAGCTATAAGCTTGCCACCAGATTACGGCCTCGCCCTTTAAATTGAAAGTCACTAGATTGACTTTCTGCTCATCTGATACTCCCATAGTCCGCAAAACTCTCTCTACTCCCTTCAGCCACTCCTCTGCTACTGCGGGAGACACAGTCCCCTCAAACTCTACTGGATAAAGTCGACGGAACCACTCAAGTAAGGGTGTTCCTGCTGCTCCATCTCTCTGATTTGTTTGCCATAACATAAAAGCGGTCTGATTTTCAAGAACTGAGTCATTGCTGCCTCCACTCTATTCTCAGAAACAACTAGAGGTGGATTCCCCTGTGCAGGAGGTTGATTCACCTCCCCTTCTGCAGGTCCAGAAGAAGCCGCATCCTCAACATTCTCCATTATACTTTTTTGATTATCAAAGAGATTCTTTAGAAATCAACAATACATATAACACACAACACATATCATATTATGATAAAGTGCAAAAATCATACAACACCTAAGTGTCCAAAACCTTACGTTTCACTTGCCAAGCCATGCCTTTCATCGGTTCTTAAACCCTCAAATCTCCCATTCTAACATACTGATTACTAACTCCTCAACCTAACCTAGACTCAGTATTCCGATATATCATGCTTTTCTTTTTAACTTTCCAAGACTTCCCATTTGAAAATATATTGATCAAGCATTTTTCAAATCGGATTTCAAAGTAGTCACATGGGTGTGAAAGTAATATACACAATAATCCCAGAATATACACACTCCCAACCCATCCTAACTCTCACCTCAAGTTCTCAAACACTTTGACTCCAGAATCTAATAACCTAGAGATATGATACCAAGCTGTCACGACCCATCCCAGAATATAATAAAAATATATAAACCGGTAACGGATATGTGACTAAACAAAGCATCAAAACCAAAACCCAAGTGATAATAATAGAACTATTTCACTGAAAACAATAGTAACAATATAGCAGCAGAAGTACTAAAATTGAAATCCCAAAGTAAGACTCCAAGTCTAAGATAGTGGTACTAAAAACTACCACAAGTGTAAATAATGTGAATAAAAAACTCAACCAACTATCACTACTACCAACAATACATAGTAGTCCCAAAAACAAACTCCATTATTACTAAACCATAAGTAAACAAAAGAGAACTCCCAACAAGAGCACTACCAGCTACCCTCTCTAATAGATCATCCTCTTGGCATGGGCTTACTGGTGAACCAACTAATCTCTTTGACCTGGATATAGATTGCAAAACAAACAGGCAAAAGATATCCAGGAGTGTCAGATACAACAATCATATATGCACTTTGATATATAAATAAAACAACTGTGAACAAGTAAAGCACAAGTAAACAAGGGGTTGTGTCTCTCCCCACTATCACGTAATCATGCAACTGTCTATATGTTCATGTTATTCATATCCATAGTACCTTTCTCATTTAAGTTTATTGATATATCGATTATCTTCTCAAACTTTCTTCATAGTAAGAAAGGGCAAATAAATCAAGCCCAGACACCCATATCTCGGCCTAATATCTTATCAAAGGCATGCCTAGGGTCAATTCATGTACTTACCCCTATATATCGACCTAACTACTCATTAGAGTATGCCTAGGGTAATTAATAACTCTCTCTTCTTAATGCCCCTATCTTTCGGCCTAACAACTCATTAGAGTATGCCCAAGTTAATTCATAATTTTCTCTTCTTAATACCCCTATCTCTCGGCCTAACAACTCATTAGAGTATGCTCAGGGTAATCCCACTTTATGGTCTTACAAATTGCAAGTTATATTTCCATTGCCATTCTTTTCCAAGTGATATCAAAGTAAAGGATACATACTGCTCACATATGATAGAAAAGTAACTAAATATGCTAATTGCATCAACAACACATACTTTCTTCCATATACATGCTTGTATGTAAGTAAGGCAAAATAGATAGCTTACCATGCAACTACCACATACGAGTCATGTGAACAAGTATAACAAGTGCACATAAACCAACTAACAGTCAAAGCACATATATAGAAGGGAATCTAAATACTCATTGAGTATGTGATCTCCTAAGAATAAATCTACTGAACTGCCTTTGAAGATCCCGACTCGTCTCCTGTTATACATTTCATAAGTGTATGAATAATCCATGTTTAAGTATTAAGTATTATTTAAGTACTTCAATGTTGGTTCTTAACCTCCTAAGTCTTCCATAATCTCTTAAACCCTTCTTAAATAAAGCCTATAATTAACTTAGAACAATCCTCCAAGCAAACCCAAACTTTTCCAATAACCGGTACAGGACTGGTATACCGCCCGGCATGCCGACCGGCATGCCAGTTAGTACAAATTTCCTTCTTTTATATAAGCCAAAACCTACTGTCCAATTTCACTCAAAACTGGTATGGGACCGGTACACTGCCCAGTATGCGGGTCGGCTTACCGATGGCTTACTAGTTAAAATGCTCTCTGTATCTCCACAAAATTTTACTTGCAGGCGAGGCCGGTATGGAAGTATACCGGCCGACATATCGATCGGCATATCGGTCGGCATACCGGTGTGCATACCAGATGATGTGCAGAAATAGACAGATTAAAAACTACTAATCCCAACTCGATTAACTTCGACAAAATCATCTTAAAGTCATTTTAACTCAAAAAATCTGGGAAATTACTAGTATACATCTATACTCATATCATACTTATATCTAAGCCTCAAAATCAACCCACTACATCCCCAAATCAAAGATTTCAAACTAGATCTAAGAATTTTCAATAAATAAATGAGATTAGTTAAAAAGCCTTCATCCAGCCTTAATCTTGGATGAAATTAGAAATAATAAATGATAGAAAGTATCTTACTTATGTTAGGAATAATGTTGTAGAAGGATTTTCCTTCGATTAACCACTAGATCGACCTCCTCGATTGAATCTCCTAAGCTTCTCCTTCTTCCTCCCTCTAATCTCCTCTCAAACTCCCTTTGTAATACCCCGTCCCAAAATATTGATTTAAATAATTCTTGTGAATTAAAATAAAGACCATTGAAATTCTTGAGGTAATATTCTAAATCCTTATTGACGTTTAAAATGATTTTGAGGCTTAATTATCCTAATAAATAAAGCTTGGGTCTTGAAGAGATGTTCCAAATAGAATTAAGGGAGCTCGGTTGTCTATTGACGAAGTCCAGAAGGTTTGGCCGCGTCTAGCCGCGAAGAAGCTGGCTGCACAACCTTTTCCTAGAATAATTGTGCTCACCTCGGCAAGCATGATTTCAGCTCGGGCATTATGTTTCAGCTGCACAGTCAAGATGCGCATTCAAAGAGGTTTCCTCTTCGGCTCGGCAAGTCTTCGGATAAGCTTAGAAGTGCAGTCAAGTTTGTGCTGTGCAGTCTCTCCTAAGTCCGCCATTTAGTGCTCGGCAAAGAATGGTCGCAGAAATAAAATATAGTGTGCGGGCTTTATGTTTCGGCCATTGGTAAATATTTTCCTAAAGCATGTGATTTGTTCCCGAGCAGAATTGCTCCGGCCCGAGCAGTCCCCGCGCAGAATAATTAAGCTCGGCATTCTTATGTTTCGGCCGTGCTAAGCCTTCGGCAAAGAGAGTGTGCGGGAGCTCGGTTCAGCCCATAGAAGTTATGCCGAAGAGAATGAAGATCTTGTTCCCGAGCATAGTATTGTCAAGCCGAGCAGTTCCCGAGCAACTTCAGTGTTCGGCAAGAATTTGTCCTTCGGCCGCGCTGAGTCTCGGCTTTTCGGTTGTGGGGAGAATATCCTTGTGTAAAAGAGCCTAGAAATAAAGAAATAAAAAGGAAAGTTCCTTAAAGTAAAAGGAATCCCCTTTTCCAAAAGAAATCTCCATAAAGCAAAAGAGAATCCTTTAAAGACAAAAGAAATTCTCTTTCCAAAAAGGACTCTCCTTTAATCCAAAAAGAATCTCTTAAAGTAAAAGAATTTACTTTTAGCCAAAAGGAATCCACTTTAAAAAGAAGTAATCTTCTTTTAGCCCAAAGCTTGTCCCCCATTTATTATATTTTATTTGGGCCAAGCCTTCACCCTTGCCTAATTAAGGAGGGCTCATTTGTTCATTTTGGAACACAAGCCTCCTCAAAGCATCTCTCTCTAGAAATCCTGCCATTGTAGTCTTCGTTTTGAGTGCTTCGGCCAAAGCCTTGGTCCTTCGGCTAAGTTATCAGATCGGCCTAAGTCTTTTCTTGATTCCGAGCAAGCCAGTCTTTGGCAAGCTCATCCTCATACTTTTGAAGAGATCAGTTAGCCTTCGGTCTTACCAAGTGTTCAGCAAAGACTAGTCCAACACCAGAAAAGCTTTCTTGTGCTCGGCAAGACCATCCAGTCATCGGCTAAGACTTTCTAAGTCTCTGGATAAATCAGGTATAAGTCTAAATGATAGGCCTTCGGCCATATTTTGATAAAAAGACAAAAGAAATAATTTCTGTTTGGCAGACCCTTTTTGAAAGGTCCGGCCTTAAGCCACAAATCTATTTTTTGTTCGGCCAAGCTTACTTTGAGCATTCTTGTGCTCGGCAGCCTTCGGCTAGCCTTATGTTCAGCTCAGTAAGTCTTCGGCAGCTCGACAGAGTTATTTATGCCAGTAGCTTTTCGGCCAACTACGTTCTCTGTGCGGCAAGCCATATTTCTATTCGGCACATCTTTAAGCTTTGATTGTTAGTGCTCGGCAAGCCATGTTATTTATTGGCCGCACACAGAATTAAGTTTTCCCGTGCACTCATTCTTGAGTAGCCGGAGCATGGTGCTCGGCAGATGTATGTCCGTCCTTTGATCTATCCCAGTTCGGCTATAAGACAGACTGTTCGGGCAATTGGCCCCAGTCACTCGAAATCATGTTTTAAGTCTTTTCGACTTGATCCCGAGCTCAACCGAAGCTTCGTGGAGAAGATTAAAACCATTGATCATTCTGTTTGGCAAGTCCAGAGCTTAGGTGCTCGGCAGTATAGCCTTCGGCTATTATCTGTTCGGCAAAGTCCTATGACCAAGACAGCGACTTCTGCCTCATTCAATCAGATCAGCCTTAGCTGTCTTCTGCTCGGCACAACAAGATTGGCCTTCGGCCAGTACTGTTCAGATCAATGCTCAGCTCGGCAAAGCTAAGCTTCGGTCAGTAACTTGAATCCTATATTAAAATGATCTCTATCCTTTGATCAGGTCTTGAATCAAGGAATCTACCTAAAGCATCAACAATTCTAAATCAGGTGAGTCTCTACTATGACTTAACTCCTTGTAATACGTTAAAGGTATGAAAAGTTATCAAAACCAGATAAGGTTCAGTAATGTGATTAATTTGGAGACTTGTATACTTTGAGGATTCAGTTCCATGTTCACTTTATGGTTATTAAGAGTTTTACTTGGAGGTTAGTTCTCCCACTCTTTTATAGAGATTATATTTGAGTATGATAAGATATCTAAGGTTGGAATGGTGTGATGACATAAATGATTTGGGTGAGCTTGAAGGAAAACCAAGCAGAGGTCAACCTATATCGAAATGCAAGGATGCATTTCGATATGAACCAACACCCATATCGAAATGAAGGGGGGGATGCATATCGAAATATGCAAGAAGGAAATCTGACCAGAGAACATTTCATATCGAAATGAAATCGGGATACACCACTCTACATATCGAAATGAAGCCAAGGGGCAGAGCCCCATATCGAAATAAGGCATTTCGATATACCTAGGGAGTGGTATATCGAAATGAAAGGCAAATGGCTACTGGCAGACCAACATATCGAAATGATGGAAGGAAGGGGGACTACTCATTTCGATATAAAGGCAAACAAGGGAGATGAGTACACAGCCCATTTCGAAATAAGGTAAAAAATAAAACAATAGGCAACAACCTATATCGAAATAAAGGAGGGGATAACCAAATTTTATAAAAATTTATAAAATCGTAAATTGAGTAATAACTCTCAATTTAAATCCCCAAGAATCCCAGAAAATTCCAAAATTGGATATAAAATTTCTTAAATAATATTTATTATTTCCGGGTCGTTACAAAACTAATCTCTCGTGAAACAACGGTCTATGAACATAAGCTAGAAAGTTCGATCCGTGAAACACAAAATGTTCAAAATCAACTAAACACTGAGGTTTAATGTCTGAACAAAAGGATATGCTAAGGTATCTCGTATTTTCGTTCTATGAACTCCAAAAATCCCAAATATCGGAAATAGACTGAATCATGAATGAGACATACATCATAAACAAAGAATGACAAATATCAGAATTCTCAGAACACACATACTGTATCACTCAGTGTTCTGTTTTGTGCATGAATCAATGCAAGTAAGTAAATACTGTGTATTCTTAAACTCCAACATCAAACCCAATTGCTTGTTTCCACCATGTTGTTTCTTGTGTTGTGATTTACAGGAAAATAATGGAACATAATGATCAACGAGTTGAGGAGGAGGCCTGTGTGAACGGAGGGATTCCAGGTGGTGGTGGAGGTGTTCCCCATGTGGTTGGAGAAGAGGCTCGAATGATGGCCGCCATTGCTCAGTTGGCAGAGGGTCAATCAGAATGTGGATAGAAATATGAACACGGGTCTTTTAGAGAGATTTAAAAGATTGTGTGGTACGGTGTTTGAGGGAGCAAATAACCTAGAGGTGGCCGAAGAATGGTTAAAGGAAGTCGAGTTGGTGTTAGACACTATGGGTGTTGAGGGAGAGCAGAGAGTAATCTTAGCGACTTTTCTATTTAGAGGTGAAGCGAGGAGTTGGTGGAATTCTTTTAAAAGGCAAGAGGTGGCACCGGCACTTGGAGTCGAGCCGGATGCCCCAAGAGTCATCACTTGGGATAGGTTCATGCAAGGGTTCAATGATAAGTTTTACCGAGATAGTTTCGATTTGGGCAAGAGGCAGCCTTTTCAAATTTGAAACAAGAGAATATGTCTGTCAGTGACTATGAGGCGAGGTTCACTGCTTTATCTAGATATGCACCGTATATGGTTAGTTCGGAGGATTTGAAGTGTAGGCGGTTTAGAATGGGTTTGGCACCTGGAGTGGCCTCGAGGTTGTTGTCTTTTCGAGAGAGATTATTCGGACTTGGTGAATATGGCATCGAGAATGTGGAATGACATTCAAGAGTATCAGGAAAAGAGGGAGTCACATAAAAGGGCGAGGTTTGATAATAATGGTAAGTCTGGAGGTAGTAGTTTCAAGACTGGGGAGCAAAGATCGAGATTCGATAAGGGAAGGAGTGGTGGAGGAACTAGATTCCAAGGAGGTAATGGGAGTGAAAATCAGGAGAGGAGTGTGAACCAACAATCGGGATCCAATGCTAGAGGTTTCTTTAGGAGATGCTTTAAGTGTGAGTCGCCGGACCATTATGCTAGGGATTGTACATCGGGAAACAGTGGGCTGAAATGTTTTAAGTGTGGAGACATGGGGCACAAAGCTATGTAGTGTGTTCAGTAGCAGAATCAGTGACCCGTTCAGTCTATGGGAAGCGCAGCAGGAGGTGCTAGCAAGGGTGCAGTGGGACAGACTACTCATGGCAGGGTGTTCGCATTGGATAAGAAGACGGCTCAAGCAAATCCGGACATGGTGACAGGTATGATTCGTGTATTTACTTTATATGCACGATTCCTTATTGATTCTGGGGCTACACATTCTTTTGTTACCACTTCTTTTGGTTCACGTATGGGTATAGAGTTGGCACCCTTAGACCACACTTTGCTTGTGTCAACACCAATGGGAAATGTAGTAGAACTTGAGTCATTCTATCCGGATTGTGAAGTTTGGGTTGGTAATGAACCCTTGCTGTTAAATTTGATTCCACTC
>NMUG010005692.1:0-12989 GCA_002855965.1 Monotropa hypopitys | reverse complement strand
CAAACTAGGTGCAAGGGATACAACAATTTTTAAAACTTTTGGTGGGTTTATCAATGAAGGAATGCTTCTCATCATCTTTTCAGTTCTGAATTCGTAAGATACCTAACCATGCATAGGAGAATAACCCCCCCCCCACAATGAAGAATGGTCCAAAGGAAAATCATGTGGCTTTTGAATCTCCACGTGTAGAATGCGTATGCTAATGCAAAAGCTATCTTCATATGAATGAACCATGCAATTTTTGAGCACACAATGAATCAGTAAAACTTTAATTCTAAGTATGCTAGATCATACAATTTGTACACATCTTCTTCATGTAGAGCTAAGCACCACGAAGTTTGTCAAGACTGAATACTTAAAAATGTTTTTAAACAGGACCAAAAATTTCAAATTGGGTACTTCCAAATAAATAAATAGAAACGAAGTGCCCCATCCCCCAACTTGAATCAAGCATTATCCCCAATGCTTAGAGCAAAGGGAACATCAACAGTGTAAAGAAGGAGATGAGAGTAAAAGAAGGGTTAATAAAGCGTACCTTGGCAGGGGGAATGTCAACCCCCCTATACCTCTACCAAGTTTGAGGACTTTATCCATTAGTCATTCACGCAGACATCACGAGCTATACTTTTCTCCCCGACTCACTCACTTGGTTAATATATTAGAGAAGGAAATCTCCCAGAATTTCTGGGTAGAATGGTTACTCAGTAGGTTAGTTCTCTAAGGTCGCACTTTTTGGCTAAACCTTGAGAACCTCCAATCACCTTTGTCCTATCATCCGTACTTTTACCGAGGTAATCCCAGATAATATATCACCAAGGATAGCTAATCGGGTGGCTATACTAGACCATCCACCATCCGTTCGAGCACGGCTAACACTAGAGGTATCTCATCCTCCATGGATTTTAAGTCTCCTAGACTTTATTTGTCAAGTGTCCACTTTTATTCTTCCTCTTTGTCTTCTGGATACACCGGATCTACCAGCTCTTAAATGGTTTCTTCCTTAAGTTCCTCATAATTGTCCAAAAACGGTTTTAATCGTTATCCATTTACCTTTTGAAGGTAACCGTTTGTTGGATCCTCAATTTCAATAGAACCATGAGGGTGCACTTTCTTAACAATGAATGGACCTCTCCACCGAGATCTAAGTTTTCTGGGAAAGAGATGCAAACGAGAATTATAGAGCAAAACAAGTTGATTTGGAATGAAAGATTTTCTCATAATTGATTTGTCATGCAAAGCCTTTATCTTTTCCTTATAAATTCTCGAATTCTCGTAAGCATCTCTCCGGAACTCTTCCAATTCGGTAAGGTCCAACTTTCTATTTTTCCCAGCTTGAACAAGATTAAGATTCAAAGACTTGATCGCCCAATATGCACGATGTTCCAACTCAACAGGAAGATGACAAGTCTTGCCATACACCAACCGGTAAGCTGACATGCCTAACACGATTTTGTATGCGGTTCTATATGCCCACAGCGAATCGGTAAGACGTTGAGACGAATCTTTCCTATTTAGATTGACGGTCTTCTCAAGAATATGCTTGATTTCCCGATTTGCTAATTCGGCTTGTCCATTGGTTTGTGGGTGGTAACCGGTAGAGACTTTATGAGTGACCCCATACTTTGCCATAAGCGTAGCAAAGGGTCGATTACAGAAATGCGTCCCTTGGTCACTAATGATAGCTAGAGGCATTCCAAATCTCGACAGAATATTTTCTTTCAAAAAATGAACCACTTTGTGGTCATTGATGCGAGTTGGAATGACTTCTACCTATTTTGACATGTAGTCCACCGCTAAAAGAATGTAAAGGTTGCCGAAGGATGGTGGAAAAGGTCCCATGAAATCTATCCCCCAACAATCAAATACATCAATAGTGAAAATGGGGTTGAGTGGCATCATGTGCCTTCTTGTTACCCTTCCAAGCTTTTGGCACGGCTCACAAGTTTTGCAAAAGTAGTGTACATCTTTAAAAAGAGTCGGCCAATAAAATCCGCATTGTAAAATTTTCGCCATCGTTTTCCTTGTAGAAAAATGGCCCCCGCATGCCCCCGCATGACAAAAGTTTAAAATGCTTTGAAAATCTTCATCGGGGACACATCGGCGCATGATTTGGTCGGCGCAATACTTGAAAAGATATGGGTCACTTCACCTCACTTAGGAACCAACTTCGTTCCCGTTTACTCCAATGAGCCGGAATTTGCCCCGTGACAATGTAATTTACAATGTCCGCATACCACGGGGCTTTTGAGACCGCAAACATTTGCTCATCTGGAAAAGAATCACAAATCTGGGAATCATGTGTTTTCTCCTCAAATTCTAGCCTTGACAAGTGATCGGCTACCACGTTCTCAACTCCTTTCTTGTCTTTGATTTCAATGTCAAATTCTTGGAGGAGAAGGATCCACCTAATCAGCCTTGGCTTAGCATCTTGCTTGGTGAGCAAGTACTTGAGAGTCGCGTGGTCGGTGAAGACCACAATAGGAGATCCTACGAGGTATGATCGGAATTTTCAAGGGCAAAGACCACAGCCAAAATCTCTTTTTCCGTTGTGGTGTAATTCAATTGAGCTTCATTTAAAGTCTTGCTTGCGTAATACACCACGTATGGCTCCTTCCCTTTTCTTAGTCCCAAAACTGCCCTATTGCATAATCACTTGCGTCACACATGATTTCAAAGGGCAAAGTCCAATCCGGTGAACGCATGATTGGAGGGTAACTCTTCTGGAAAGACATTCAGAAACTCGAAAATGATAAGGGACAACTCCCCGTGGTGAGAAACATCATCATCCAAGATAAGGATCACAAGTAGGCAACTAATAGAATCACGCTCTCTGGGATCATAGAAACAAGCATCTACTGTCTACTTCCTCTTGTCAGAAACATAAAAATAATCCCCATCAGGAGAGAATACCAGAACTCTCCGCCGATAGCAGTCAATAGTGGCATGGAAGGTAGACAACCAATCCATCTAGCAAATAAGATCAAATCCCAACATACCCAGCACAATGAAGTCGATGATAGACCGACGATCTTCCATTGTCAGCTCGCAATCCCGGCAAACCCGGTTCAATAAAACATGACCTCCTACCAGAGTATCTACAAAAAAAGGTGGATCTAATATGTCCACGTCTAACTCTAATGCACGCATGAATGATGCAGTGATGAAAGAATGCGATGCACCCGAATCAAACAAAACACTAGCACACGAATTGTAAATAAGAAACATACCACGAAACACTGATGTCTCGGGCTGCTGTTGTGAAGTAGATGGAGTAGAAACGGTAGGTATGGCATAAGCTCTACCATGAGTAGTAGGATCCTGTAAATGACCACCTCTCTACTGAAACTGCTGCGCTGGTCTGATAAGAGTTACACCCCCATTGGCACGAGAAGTTTGACCTAAAACCGTTGGTCTTGACTGATTTTGGCGCTAATGCCCACCCCGAGGTTGCTGCACTAAACCTGCCTCACTATGACCACCAGATTTCTTCGGACAATCTCTGACTAAATGACCCACCTGGACACACTCAAAATAGGCAGAGGCTCTGCAATCCACTTGCATATGCCCCGTTTGATGGCATCTATGACAAAAACCGGGATCTGCACTGAACCTACACTACCCTGCGACCTCTGGCCCCTAGAAAAGTGAGACTATTCCCACTGACGCTTCATTCCAAAACTCCCTAACGATGAACTAGAAGTAGATATCTGTCGACGTGGCTTCTATATCTTCTCCCTAAGACGACTCTCTCCTCGGCTCGATGGCTCTAGTACAATCGACAATATCCGCAAAGGTACGAATCCACTGGCTTATCACTAGCCTTTGGATCGATGAATGAAGACCTCTTTTGAAGCGCTTGCATTTCCTATCCTCGGAACTCACAAGTCCGTAGCAAACCTCGAAAAATCCTAGAATCTCATGGAATATTGGGACACAGTCCTCGTCCCCTACTCCAATTTCTCGAACTATTCCCACAGCTGCTCTCTGAAACTCTCGAGAAAGTACTGCCCCTCAAAGATCGACTGAAACTCAGCCCACGTCATACCTCGAATAGGATCAAGAATAGCCTGTGGATCAACATCTCCACTAGCAAGCAAACTTCCTCGGCGCATCTCCAGAATAGAACTCCACTACTGACTCGGTTCACCGGTCAACTGATAAGTTGCAAATGAAATCCGTAACTTGTCTTCAACAATCTCTAATGTGTCCAGCACCTTCAGAATCTCGGACAACCAATGATCCACCCCCAATAGATCCCCCTCGCCATTGAACCTGGGAGGTTCCATGCGGCGAAACTCCCACAAAGCATCAATAGTGCAGTTTCCTACGTTCTCTTGCAGAGCGACAAACCCTCGACTAGTTTTGATCATAGAGGCTGCAAGCTCTCTAGCAAACTGACTCGGGGCCACTAACCCCTCCGGAACAGGAACAACTCAATGTGCCTCATCCTACACCCCACGCATCCTATCATAAACTTCCTCACTGTGAGCATCTGGGGTATTCATACCCTGGCGACCACGACCCTTTCCTCTAGCACGACGTTGAGCCATTTCTACAAGAGAGAATTATGAATTCATAAGAAAGAGTACAAAAGACAAGACTCAAAGAATCTGCTCAACCAACTAAACATGGATCAATCAAGAAAAGAGATCACCCAGCAAGATCCTCGAAGGAGTCAAACAACAACTGAATCAATCAATAGGTCTATACCCAAGGGAAGAAACAATGCCTCATGCATACTCATCGACTCACAAAATCGTATGGATCATGCCAATGTATGCTCTACACATTCACGACATATGATAGAAAATGCAACTCCACACATAATGCAACTCATTGCGACTAAGAGTCTCCCCAAAGGCCTAAGTTTTCGAAACCGAAAGCTCTGATACCAAGTTGTCACGCTCCGAATTTTCAAACCATTTTTTTTAAAATTAGGTTTATAAAAGATAACTAAGTACCAACATATATCCCACCACATAAACATGAAAATCCAAGCATGAATGATAAGGAAATAAAGGTACAACAAACCATAGAGTAAGAATAGAAAGAGAAGTACCAATTTATAGTTTTACAAACCTCCTACTCTATTACAAGCTCAAAGGAGCCTAAAATAAACATAAATGATAAAAGGGGCTTCTTCCAAACGTCTTCCAAAACAAGCTATGTGTTACATCCTCCAAGGGAGGGATCAACACCTGTGGAGATAAAAAGAAGGGCGTATCACGCCAAAGTAGAAAATATCTATCACCTAGCATTTCCAAGACTGGCGTGGACTCGTGTGTGAATGTAGAGCATGCAACACATGCACATGTACGAGACATAAACAATGGAAATGATCTGACTACTATCATGTGACTCCAACCAAGCTAACCATATGCAAGATATATCAACAAGGACCACTAGACCAAGTTCCCAACAAACATGTATATGAATGTCCATTTCTTTCCATGATACATTTGTGTAAGTCCACTTTTTCATTATCAAGTTCATACAATGGATACCCCTTGGAATCCCGCCATAAGTCCATTCCAAGTTATCCCATTTATTTCATCCATTGAGTTTCATATTGTGGATACTCCATGGAACCCCATCATAAGTCCATTCCATGTTATCCTAATTCCAACTATCGTTGTATCAAGTAACGTCGATAGGGTATGGTTGGTTTAGTAGGCAGCCAAACCCACTAACCATTCCTTTATGTCATTCCCCGAGTAATCGCTGGGAGGGACAAGATACCCCCATCGTGCACAATGTCGGGGATGGCGCGACCACCCGGGAACCCCGTCATAAGTCTGTTCCCGTATACAATATAGATCAAACCCCTATTGTTGTTATTCCATCTAGCTAAAGCTAGTCAATCACATCGTTCGCATAATCTAACGTGTCGGGTAAATTTAATTCGTTCATATCATGACTCCTAGCCAATGCTAGTCAATTCCATGTGAGGTTTGTTATGTCCATTCAACTTCATCCATGATTTAACAATACTACACATATGCCCCACATGCAACCAATGATCGTTATACATGACCCAAGTGCCAAATGCATATGTTAGGTCCCAAACATGCTCAATGCCATACAATTCCACTCAATTTGAACATTTGACAATTCATTGACCAAAAGCCCTAAATTGTGAAAATTAGGGTTTGCACCAAATTGGGGTTTTCCAACACAATGCTCAAAATAAAAACTTAAACCCAAGGGAGTGTAGACACACCCCTAAGGCTTATAAACCCTCAACCAATTTCAAGATTCAAACCCTAACCCTAGAACAGTTTCATTAACACATGTCTAGGTATGAAATTGACGAAATTAAACACATACACAAGGGGAAAGGGATAAGGTACAATCAAAGACAATACTAGAGATAAACATATTCTACCTCAACGAAGCTTTACAAAAACCCTATAACTCGAACTCCGGTGAATGGCATCGATATATGGCTTGCCGGAAAGCCCTTGGTGTGGGGAACAACCTTCTCCCAGCCAAATCTCCAATGCGTGCTTGGAAGACCTCCAAATCATAGAGAGAAGGGAAAGGGTAGAGATGGAGGTAGACAGAAAGAGTGATACACTTTAGGGTTTAGAAAATGAAAGGGAAGAGTGCCCAACTCGGATATAAGGGCACAATATATACCCCTAGGCAAAAGACCACAATACCCCCACTTAAACTCAGCAAAAATGCATTTTCGGATACCTTCATCCGGACAAAGCCCTACCGTCATTCGGACGACGACCTTCGTCCAGACGGGAAACCCCGTCGTCCGGATGACCATGCCTGGAACTTTTTGCACCCATTCTTCCTAGCTCGTCCGTACGAGCTTAGGCCATCGTTCGGACGACCGGACCAGAAAATCCCCGAATTGAGTCCGAATGACTCCGGTTCGTCCAAACTCAAATTCCGGCACTTTCCCAACGTTCCTCACACAAAATCGTCGTCCTAAGGCTCTCCCACGCCCCTTCCAAAGGTCATATGTGATCTCACAACGTCAACAAATGATTCAATACCAAAATTAAATTATAAAAATACGAGTCGTGACAACTTAGCTATTTGGGATGGAGAACAAGCGGTGTTTGTTGCTTGTGACATTGCATTAATTTTCCATGAATAATTTTCACATCACAATCAAGGATTGATAGAAATTAGGTTTCTAGCCCTTTACCAAATGTCCTTTTTATTTTGACTTTTCTCTACTTTTTGTTACTTTTTGTAATTATTTTTTTGTTATTTTTTATTGATGATGATTGTTTATTATAATATAGGGCATACCTATTTAAAATAGTAAAAACACATTTTTAATTCATTTTTGTTGACTTTTGTTCCCATTTTTATTTCTAATAATATATAGATATATACATATATATTATACAAAATACAAAGTTGTCCCAGTCACACATTAATTTGTACCAGTCATATATTTGTGTCCCAATCATATCCTTTCTTCTCATTCTATAGCCACATCACTACAGAATTACAGTCATTGGATCTGAGAATGGACGATTAAGATCAAAACTTTGAACACAAACTCTCATATGGTTGAGATCATTCACATCTACCTGGAGAGACACAAGCATCTGAACGAATCTTCACTGCCTCGAGACACATAACCAATGTTTATAACGAGACACACAACCAATATTTATACACATCATCTTCTCTCTCTCCTCTCTTTCAAAATCAAATGCATCCTCTCTCTCTCTCTCAACAGTACATCAACCATCCACCACATCACCACCACCCATTGCCACAACCCTATTCTGCACAACCCCCACCAACCCAAAACCCCTACGCACCCGCAGTGACACCCTACGCCGCCCCATATGCACCCAACGCCCGCTCTTCTGTCCCAGCAGCCTATCCACCAAAGTAAAACCGAAAGACATTTTCAATCCCCATGCAACGATTGCCGCTCATGGCGATGAAGCCGCTCACAGCGATAAAGGAGAAATCTATGAAATTTAGGTTTGAAATAGCATCCCTGCATCCCTCTCTCACTGCATCCCTCTCTTACTATCTGCTCTCTCTACCTCTGTGCATCCCTCATGACCAATTGTCACTTCCAGCAATGACTGTCCATTCTTTGAAATGGCAAATCAGATCGAGAAATGGCGAACCAGATCGTCTCCATTCTTTGAATATTCCGAAGAAGAATTATACAAAAAATCCCAGGTTATTTCAAAATCCTTCAAACTTTCATAACATGTAGGATTTCTATATTTTTTAATGACAGATGCTTCGTATACATTTGAATTGATTTTATTGTGGTTGGGGTTAGTGACTTTTTCCAAATAATCGATGAGAACAGTGAGAGACGAAATCAATGCTACTCATGTGCGTTCCACCTCCACAAGGTAACCTTTCAATCTTGATTCACTCTTGTTGTATATTGGGTTTTGGTATTCTAGAAATTTGTTTTGTGGTAGATGTAAATTTAGACACTGGTAGGCAAAATCTCGGGTTTCGGAGAGTCGTGGTAGAGTCTGATTGGCTCCAATAAAGACCCACTATAGTCGAATCGGTACAAAGGTAATGACGATTTATTTCCTTTGGCTAGATGATGAATTAGTGATTAGTAATTGATCAAAGTGTGGTAAATGACGAATTGGGTTTTGGTAAATTTATGTTGGGGTTTAATGCATGTATGATGAGCTCAAGATGCCATTGATCTCTGATCTGACGATGGGGTCAACTTCCCCAATGGTTCTTCCTCTGATTGATATTGAATGGGTCTGCTTTTGTCACACCTTGAATCCAGTAAGCCCTTGATTTTTTCCAGTCGAACACCGTTTGGTTGCGGAGAAAATGTGAGCCGCTTAAAAGTCCCACATTTCTTCTACCATGTTCTATAGAATTAGATAGTGTAGAAAACTGAAAAACGGAGTGAAAAGAAACAAAAATTTTATTGCATTTCACTAACTACTTCATTACAGAAAGCTGATCATTATTTATAAAAAATTACAAGAGACTTAACTAACCGACTTAAAAGATTACAGCTGGCATCTATAATGCATGAAAGAAACCGACTTAACCACCAACATAGCTGTCAAATGGCAGACACTAAAGTAACAGCTGTTATGTAAGAGAGAATCAAAGCTTGATCTTCCGGAAATACAAAAGTCAATTATCGGAAAGGCACTTAATATAGTATGTCAGCAAGAACTGAATTTCCAGAAGATCACATATAACTTTTTGGGAGAACAAAACAACACTGCTAATGTTTTCTCCTTTACCGAAAGACCATATGCCTTTTATCGGAAGAACAAAATAATAAACACATAAAGGTTGCAACTGATTTCTCCTTTATCGAAAGACCTCATGCCTTTTACCGGGAGAACGAAATAATACTGCAATTGATTTCTCTTTTACCGAAAGATCACATGCCTTCTTTCGTAATAGCACAAACATAAACTCTAAAAGTATGCATCTGATTTCCCCTTTTACCGTAAGACCAAACACCATCTTCTGGAAGAACAGAACAAAGATCACTGACCAATCTTCAATCAAAGAGCCAATTTTCGGATGACCACAGCCATATTACCGGAAAAGTAAGAAGGCAGGATGAAGAAAAACAAGATTTATTCATTATCTTTAACACCCTCCTCTGCAAACTTATGGGGTGTGAATCACCATGAGTTTGGAATGTAGATATATAAAGCGAGGTTTAGAAAGAGGCTTGGTAAAAATGTCAGCAATCTGATCAGTTGTGTCAACATGTAAGATATTAAGTTGCTGATTCACAACTCTTTCTCTAATAAAATGATAATCCACTTCTGTGTGTTTTGTGCGAGCATGAAACACAGGATTAGATGCTAAAGCAATAGCAGATAAGTTGTCACACCAAAGTTTAGGAGTAGAATCAAGAGAAAAATGTATATCAGACAACAGTTGTTTAATCCAGACAATTTCTGCAGCTGTATGAGACAAAGATCTATATTTAGCTTTTGTAGAAGACCTTGCCATAGTATGTTGCTTCTTAGCACACCATGATATAAGATTGGGTCCAAGATAAACACAATAACCAATTGTGGATTTTCTGTCAGCAGAATCACCTACCCAATCAGCATCAGAAAAAGCAGTTAACACCATAGGCCTTGAGGTAAATATCAAACCTAGACTAAGAGTTCCTTGAACATATCTTAGAATCCTTTTAATAGCAACAATATCACTGTGCTTAGGATCATGCATTTTTTGACAAGCCTTATTGACAGCAAAAGAGATATCAGGTCTTGTAAGTGTAAGATACTGAAGAGATCCCACAACTGTTCTGTACCATAGTTGATCTGAAAATGAAGTATCTGGAACAACCACAGATGGTTTAATAGACATAGGTGAGAAACTTGGCTTGCAATTTTCTATTCCAGACTTCTGCAGCAGTTCAGTAGCATATTTGGACTGAGTAAGAATAACATTTTCCCCTTTATCTATCACTTCAATCCCAAGAAAATAATAAATATGGCTTAAGTCTTTCATAACAAACTTCTTACCAAGAGTTTCAATAAATTTTGAGATAAAAGTTGAATCATTTCCAGTAACAAGTATGTCATCAACATAGACTAAAACTAGAACAATGTGTTCTTGTGTATGAAGAACAAACAAAGAAGTATCATCTTTGCGATTAACAAATCCTTGTTGTAATAGAAAATTGGAAAGTTTGGAAAACCAAACTCTAGGTGCTTGTCTAAGACCATAAAGAGCTTTGGATAGTTTGCACACATGATTGGGAAAATTTGGACTTTGATATCCCAATGTTGTTTTATATACACATCTTAAATTATGACCCCATATAAGAAAGCATTTGAGACATCCATTTGCCTTATTGTCCATTTGGAATGAAAAGCTAAATTCGAAACAACTCTTATTGTAGGTTGTTTAACAACAAGACTAAATGTTTCTGGAAAATCAATTCCTTCAATTTGTTGACTTCTTTTTGCTACCAACCTTGCCTTATATCTGGAAATTGTACCATCAGAATGATGCTTAATCTTATATATCCACTAACAGCCAATAACTTTAGCATGTGAAGGAAGTGGAACACGAGTCCATGTTCCTTATTGAACCACATCTTTATATTCCTCAGCCATTGCATGTTGCCATTCAGGATACTTAACAGCTTCATTGTAATGAAATGGTTCACTCACGAGTTTAGAAAGAAGACTTTCAACTATAGTTAGGGCTAAGGAAACTTTACCAACACCACTTTTTGATCTAGTTGTCGTAGGGTGAGAATTGTTAGAGTAAGTAGATTGAGTCTTAGATCTAGTCTGCATAGGATGAATATTTGTGAAATTCCTATGCGTTTGAGACTGTGAATGAGAGTATTTTTTAGAAGAATCACCACAAAATGTTTCTAACTTTGACCTTTATGATGAGTTAGGTTCAGAAGAAGAGTTTGAGACAGATTTGGGAACAAAAATTTGAATGTCATCAAATGTTGTCACAGGAATTTTTAAAGAGGCAATAGAGTTATCATCCTTTTTAATATTGGATGAAAGTTGAAGAAAAGGAAAAAAAATTTCAACAAACTTGACATGTCTAGAAACATAAACCTTTTTGGTAGAAGGATCATAACACCTATATCCTTTTGTGGCTGAACAATAACCAATAAAGACACATGGTACAGATTTTGTTGTTAGTTTGTTTTGCATATAAGATTGTAACCATGGATAGCACAAACAACCAAAGGATTTTAAGAAAGTGTAATCAGTTTTATATGTGTACAACAATGTATAAGGAACTTGAAAATTCAGAGCAGAATGTGGAAGTCTATTGGCAAGATACACTGTTGTAAAAAAGGCTTCAAGCCAAAATTTAGTAGGTAAAGTTGCTTGCAGCAACAAAGCAATTGTAGTTTCAATCAAGTGTCTATGTTTTCTTTCAACAACTCTATTTTGTTGAGATGTATATGGGCAAGTAGTTTGTTGAATGACACCATTAGAAAAAAAACAAGTGTATTAAGAACTGATTAACAAACTCACCACCATTGTCTGTCTTAATATTCTGAATTTCAGTATGAAACTGTTTAGAGACATATGCTTTGAAGTTAGAAATAGCATATTTGACTTCTGATTTGTAATGCAAAGGAAATATCCATGTGTATCTAGTGCAATCATCAACAATGAGTAAATAATACCTATATACTTTGTTAGAAGGTATAGGTGATGGCCCCCAAACATTCATATGAATCAATTCAAAAGGAATAGAAGATAATGTTTGAGGCAAAACAAATGGCAACTTATGGCTCTTTGCCATACACAATTCTGACAATTCAATGAAAGAGATCCAGTAACATCAATATTCTATAGTTTAACTAAGGCAGAGAACAATGGTAAGCTAGGATGTCCAAGTTTTTAATGCCACAAAGTTGCGGAAGAGACAGAATGTTTGCTGACAAAAACAGTTTTTGAAGTATCACAATGAGTTGAGCTCATAAATGAGTTCTGAACAAGATTGAGACCCTTGAGGCAAGGTCCCTGATACATAGTTTTGTTTGTGTTCTTGTCCTAAATAACAAGTCCATTAGAATCAAAAATTAAGACACAATGATTATCTCTAGCAAACTGAAAAACAGAAAGTAAGTTATGTGAAACAGAAGGAAAATAAAGAATGTTAGACAACTGAAATTCAACAGATGGTGTTTTTAAAGTTCCTTTTCCTTTATGCAGAACCTCAAGACAGGAACCATTTCCAACTTGTATACCTTCTCCTTGACTAGCAGGTTGAGCAAAATGTATGTTGACCCTAAGTTTTGATGGTGCATTATTTACACAAATATAGTATTAATAAAATGATTTTCTAATTCCTTGGAATATAAATTAAATGTTCAAATATTTATTTGAATCAAGGAATTTATTTTAAAGCTTCAATTATATATCATTCTTGTATTTAAAGTCCAAGAGATTAATCTTCAAAGTTTAAATCTTTCTAAATCCTCTTTGGACTAGTTAGGAGTCATTTAAAGTTCCTTAGAAATGTATTCATTGTTCAAA
>NMUG010005691.1:0-12990 GCA_002855965.1 Monotropa hypopitys | reverse complement strand
ACTTGTCCATCGATCCCGATCTCCCCTCCGGGACTCTAGGTGACACCTTAGACTAGGGTGTCACAGGTACAACGCCTAATTTCTCTGGTTATAAACCCTCTGCATAAAATTCGTCCAAAATCTGGGGCTTTGGACCGATTCACGACGGTTCCGTGGACCGGTACAAGCTGAAGCCTTTCCTCTTCTCGGGCCAATTTCCAGAGAGTTGTAAAAATAAAAAATCCTTGGACCAGTCCATGACGGTTCAGTGGACCGGTACAACCTGAAGGTCTTCTTTTCCCCGAGCCAAATTCCATAGAGTTGCCGAAACTTCAAATGTAAGGACCGGTCCATGACGGTTCAGTGGACCGGTACAAGCTGGTGAAAATATGTTTTTTGCAGAAAATTTGCTTTGGCCTCGTTCCAACTTGCCCACAACTCATCCGGTTCGTCTTTGGCGCTTTACCGTGCCGTGCAATGTCTTTGGCCGGCTCATTGAAGTTGACATGAATTGCCATGGAGCAATTTATCCATTATATCGCAAATTCCTGAAATTATACAAAAAACTACCAAAAGCATAAACTATCCACAATTTAGATATTATTGGTTGTCGAAGACCAAAATGAGGACGATAATTGGCCTCTTAAAACTACAAAATTAGAGGCCAATCACACCCCCCAACTTGAACTTTGGACGTTCTCGTTCAACCAAAAAAATGAAAAGAGACATATTTATGCAACATATTTCTTTCGTAATTACAAAACAAAGAGTATCTATGTATGCTACTACCTTCCCCCGTACGTGTAGCAAGTTTAACTAAAGTGCCACAATGTCAAGCTAAGATACATGCATCGAAGTCTCATGAATAGATATAATTAGTCGCATTCGTGGTTAACTAGATACATACGACGTAGTGAGCCTTGATTCCAACCTTATAGAGGTATCCATGTATCACTCTATGATCCCACAAAAATTCTAAACATCCCAAGAATAGTGCGATAGAATTTGCGAATTTCGAAATAGAAAACACAACAAGTAAGCACGCACCATACTAAATAAAATCAAGACAAGATTACACGACGTTATCCATAACATGATATCATTAAACAAACATGCTTTGCCAAATATTTTTAAAACAACAACATAGATCATCGAGGTCTTCCAACATATAACGACACATGGTAGACAATAAAAAGGAACAACAAAATAGGTAGTGGCTAAACATTTGCTTGGTCTATTACCCAAGCCACTACCAACCTTTTTCATCCAAAAATGTATCCAAAGTATAGGCTACTAAAAACCATCAACCATGTCATGACAAAGATACTAAATACTAGAATACTGCTACTACACGCCAACTAATAAGAACTCCAAACACATCAGCCTGAATCTGCATCTTCTTCATCTGCACCCACCTCCGGATCGGAGTCAACAAACCTCTCTCCAGAATGAACTTCCTCCTTACCAACGAGCCATCTCACCAATTTCATCAACTTCCCTTGCTTTTTTCCTTGCCTAGTCAGTCGAGTATTGATGTTCCGTTGTTCATGCATGATTGCCTCTTGGTGGTTGCTAACAATGTTGAACCATTGTTCTTGTCTCTCAATGTAACCACGAGCAATCGGCCTAGAAGCACCAACCTCTTTAGGATCCGCTGGCTTGGACAAAGAGATGCTCTTCTTGATGGATGATAAGGTAATAGGTCCGGGAATACCGGGAACCATCTTTTCTCCTGCATTTCCTCTACCCCCTTCTTGCAAACAAAGTGCTGTAACCATCGCCGGAAAAGATATATTGCTTAGGGTTACCCCTTTTTCCCAAAAAATTCTCATCTGGTTCCAAATAAACAATGCCCAGTCCACCCTTTCCCACCTTGACACAAATACATAGATAAGATCCCCGTCTTCTTTGGAAGGGGTCTTCTCTTTGCTAAATGGGCTCAAATTGTAATTGACGAGCTTGCTTACGATTCAGCATAACTCTTTCAATCCCCCTTGTACATATCGACGGGAGTGGGCATTGAAAGATGTAGGGTTTTCAGTGATAGTTTGGACAATGTGGTCAAGGTCCCGGTTCCATGTAGGTTTTGGAAATGTAATGTCATTGGCAACCGGGCGCGGATAATCCATATAACGAGCAATAACATCAGGAGTAACGGTAACGGTCACCCCTCAAATAGTAGAGTCAATGATATTATCGTCACAAACATTCATATGCTCGTAAAAAGCTACAACCAATGATGGGCGATACCCCTCAACTTTACGAAAAAAATGACGCAAACCTTGGTGTACAACGGTGTCCACAATAGCATGTCCTCCCATATCACCGCGATCGAGTTGTCGCTCGCATGTGAATTTGCGGGTGATTAATTTGGAGACCCATGCTTTTTGTTCGCGAAGGCGATTCGCCTCCGCGTCATTTTTTCGCTTCTTCCTTTGCTCATCACTTTCGTTCTCGCTCTCCTCTTCATCAAATTCAAACTCCTCGGGTTGACGACTAGAACTAGTCGCGACTCCTTTGCCCTTGTCAAGTGTTTTGGGTTTTGCTACCCCATTTCCTCTTGCCATTAACCCAACAACAATCGAGAGCACGACAATAACCCCTAACAATGGATACAAGAGAGACACGGGTTAGAGGTTACCTTGTTCTGGAAAATTTTGGATTTGTAGCTTTGGAGCCATTGTTGTCCACTCAAGCTGTGGTGAGGTGAAAATTTGGTAGTGATGGGTTTGTATAGTTATGAGGTAGAGAGAGAGAGAGAGAGCTTTGATCTTTGAGAGAGGGAGAGATGGTGGAGATTGATCTTTGAGGGAGGGAGAGATGGTGGAGATTTGGGGATTTTCGGGAGTTTTGAGAGTAGCAGCCGCAGGGAGGAGAAAGAGATAGTGTAGGGCAAAAAAATTAGAATCGGGCCCTATATTTCTTTTTCTGGATTTGAACGCTTGGACCGGTCCACGATGGTTCAGTGGACTGGTACAAGCTGCTGTGATTTCCGTTTGAAACCTTACTGGCCAAAATCTGTCAAAACTTTTCTTCCAAGGACCGGTCCACGACGGTTCAGTGGACCGGTACAAGCCCCTGTTTTCAGAAAACTGCCCAAAAAACCAGAGAGCAAATTTTGTTCCCATTTCATTCTTCTTCTCCACTTTTCTGTTCCCAACCTACTCCATCAGAAATATCAACTTCCTAAACTATTGTAATTCACATTTTTCTCCCAAGATCCTCCATTCACCCGGTTTCCTATGGTTTGAACAAGAACGGACACGGACTAGGTACAAATATTAGGACAAATGAGACTCGTAAGTGGTATATTCATGCAAAGAATGCCTTGAATCATATCCTTATGTATTCCAAAAAAAATTTCGACAAATCAATATTGTTACACTATTTTGTTTCTTCTTTTCATGGATAACGAAAAGTTTAGATATCAAGAAAGAATTGAGATTAACATTGGTATTGAGATGTTTCAAGAAATTTAATCGCCACTCTTGTGATGCATGCAACATGTTTTCCACTTATTAGTCATATTATTGATGTTCATGAGACTTCTAAGCATGGATACTAGATGCAACATGTAATGTAGTCAAACTTGCAACGTGGCTTAAGACAAAAATGGAAGGTAAATTCCAAAAAATTTCATATGTGCATATCGACAACTTTAAACAAGATGTACATAAAGCTAAGGTAACTATGTTAGTTCCTCCCCCCAACTTAAAGTGAGCAACGTCCTCGTGCGTATAAATTGCAAATTAGGGTAGAGAGAAAAGTAATAGTACCTTCCGGGGTGGAATGTCATTCACCCAACACCTCGACCAAGTATGAGGATTTTTTGCTATTCTCCTCTTTTGTCATTTACGGTGCTTTATCAAGGTTCAATCCTTCGGCTCCTACCTGGTGCCACAGTTAGTCACACAAGATCATCGTTGGGATTTTATTGGGCTTACAACCGCGACACGTAATCGCACCCATCACTTAGGGCTCCTGAATTCCTCACTTATCCAAACTATAGACCTAAACTACCAAAGGCTGGTGTGGTAACCTGTTTACCCTGCAAAGACTTACTTGCAAACTACCTACTCAAGAAGAAGTAGCTAACATCATTGGAATAAAAAATGGAGTGCCGGAGTACTCACGCGACTCTACACTGGCTATACTTTTCTTCCCATTTCCTCACTTGACAATGTGTTAGAGAAGGAATCTCCTGACATTTCTGGGTAGAATGGTTACTCGGTAGGTTAGTCTTCTAAGGTCGCACTTTTTGGCTAAACCTTGAAAACCTTCAATCACTTTTGTCCCATCATCCATACTTTGACAAGGTAATCCCAGATAACACAAAATCAAGGCTAGTCCATGGGTGACTATACCGGACCATCAAAGGGGCCGTTCGAGCACGACCAGACACTAGGGGTATCTCAAACCCTATGGATTTAACGTCTCCTAGACGCATGCAAGCATAAAAAATTTAAGCTTCACTGTCGTCCCGGTAGATGGGATCAACTAGTTCTTCTTCTAAAAATTCCTCATCAAAATTTTCAAGGAATGGTTTGAGGCGTTGCCCGTTCACTTTAAAAACATTACCATTTGCGGGGTTGGTTACTTCTATGGCACCTTGAGGTGCAACATTGGACACAATGTAAGGACCAACCCAACGTGATCTAAGTTTGCCGGGAAAAAGATGAAGTCTTGAATTATAAAGTAAAACTTTTTGACCGACTTCAAAATTCTTCCGGCGAATGTTTTTATCGTGAGTCTCCTTAATTTTTGCTTTGTAGGAGATCGAGCTATCGTATGCATCACGTCACATCTCCTCAATTTCATTCAATTGGAGCTTGCGGTGAGCACCGGCATCGGGCAAACGATAGTTCAACTGTTTTATTGCCCAATAAGCCTTATGTTCTATTTCCACTGGGAGATGGCATACTTTTCCGTACACCAATCGATATGGTGACATGCCTAAAATGGTTTTATAAGCAGTACGGTAAGCCCAAAGAGAATCGAGAAGTCTAAGTGACCAATCTTTTCGGTTTGGGTTAACCGTTTTTTCGATGATGTGTTTTATTTCCCGGTTGGCAAGTTCTGCTTGCCCATTCGTTTGGGGATGATAGGCGGTGGACACCTTATGAGTAACGCCATATTTTTTTACTAAAGATTCAAATGACCGGTTACAAAAATGTGTGCCTTGATCACTGATGATCGCCCTTGGCATCCCAAACCTTGAAAAAATGTTTTCTTTCAAAAAATTTATGACAACTTTGTTGTCATTCGTTTTGGTACAAATGGCCTACCCACTTTGATACATAGTCAACGGCTAGTAGGATGTAGAGGTAACCAAAAGAGTTGGAAAAGGGGCCCATGAAATCGATGCCCCAACAATCAAATACCTCAACAACAATGATGTTGGTGAGGGGTATCATGTTTCTCTTGGTTACACTTCCCAATTGTTGACACCTTTCACAAGTTTTGCAAAAGTCATAGGTGTCACGAAAAATGGAAGGCCAGTAAAAACCGCATTGGAGGACTTTTGCGGAAGTCTTACTCAATGAGAAATGACCTCCACATGCCTCGGTGTGGCAAAAACTGAGAATATCTCGTTGGTCTTGGTTTGGCACACACCTCCAGATAATCTGATCCGGACAATACTTGAACAAGTAAGGATCATCAAAGATGAACATTTTCACCTCACTTAGAAACCTTCTCCTATCATTTTGGGACCAATTTTAAGGAAGTTGACCCGTGGCTAAATAGTTTACAATATCTGCAAACCACGGGTAACTCTCAACATTGAAAAGTTGTTCGTCCGGAAAGGAGTCAATGATAGACATATGTGAGGAATGATCCTCGAACTCCAATCGGTACAAATGGTCCGCGACAACATTCTCCACCCGTCTTTTATCCTTGATTATCAAGTCAAATTCCTGTAAGAGTAGGATCCACCTAATTAACCATGCCTTAGCATCTTGCTTTGTCATGAGGTACTTTAGGGCGGCGTGATCGGTAAAGACCACTATAGGTGATCCTAGAAGATATGATCGGAATTTGTCCAATGCGAAGACTACGACAAGTAACTCTTTCTCAGTGGTAGAATAGTTCATTTGGGCTTCGTTTAGAGTTTTACTTGCATAAGATATTACACATGGTTCTTTGCCATGTCTTTGATCTAAGACGACCCCAATTGCGTAGTCACTCGCATCGCACATCAACTCAAATGGAATGGACCAATCGGGCGCTCGCACAATGGGAGGAGTGGTTAAAATAGCCTTTAGCTTAGAAAACGCCTTTTCACAATCCTCCGTCCAAATGAACGGAGCATCCTTTGAGAGGAGATGGCACATCGGGCGTGAAATGGCGCTAAAGTCCTTGATAAAACGTCGGTAAAAACCGGCGTGGCCAAGAAAGGACCGGACATCTTTAACGCACTTAGGGGAAGGAAATTTGGCGATTATGTCAATTTTTGCAGTGTCAACTTCAATCCCCTTGGCCGATATGATATGGCCAAGAACAATACCTTGGGTTGCCATGAAATGGCATTTTCCGCAATTTAAGATAAGATTCTTCTCCTCGCATCTCTCTAGCACTCGCTCAAGGTTCTCAAGACATTCCTCGAACGAGTCTCCATGAACGGAGAAGTCATCCATAAAGACTTCGACAATTTTTTCCGAAATGTCACTAAAAATCCCCATCATACACCTAGAAAAGGTTCCGGGGGCATTGCACAAGCCAAAGGACATGTGCTGGTAAGCAAAGGTCCCAAAGGGACACGTTAATGTCGTCTTGTCTTGGTCTTCAAGGGCAACCTCGATTTGATTATAACCGGAGTACCCATCAAGTAAACAATAGAAAGCATGACCCGCCACCCTTTCCAAGATTTGGTCTATGAAAGGAAGAGGGAAGTGGTCCTTGCGAGTGGTAGCATTAAGTTTTCGGTAGTCAATACAAACACGCCACCCGGTAACTTGCAGGGTGGGGGTCAATTCGTTGTTATCATTCTTGACTACCATGGTGCCCGATTATTTCGGCACCACTTGAATGGGTGAAACCCATTTGCTATCTGCTATCGGATAGATAATTCCCACGTCCAAAAGTTTAAGGATCTCCGCTCGCACAACATCTAGCGTCGTTGTGGTTGGCGAGACGGTCGCACGTCATCTTCAAGGTAGATGCGATGCATGCATATGGTGGGGTCAATTCCCTTCAAATCGGCGATAGTCCATCCGATGGCTTTTTTATGCCTACGGAGGACTTTGATCAATTTAAGCTCTTGGTGATCCTCAAGGGAAGAGGAAATCACCGATGGAAAAGTTTCATGTTCCCCCATAAAGATATACTTTAAGGTAGTGGGAAGAACATTCAACTCTAGTTTGGGAGCTTCGACACTAGAGGGTAATTTCTTATTTTCCAAGATTGGAATCTCCTCAAACTTGGGGAACCATTTTTCAGCCCCCATTACCTCTTCTTAGTCAAAGAGGGAGTAAAGATACTCCACCTCCGGTGAGTCTAAAAAATTGGCCTCCTCGGCCGTCAAACACTATTCCAACGGGTCCTTATAAAGGATCTCGTCCACGTATTCATGGGTAAGTGTGTCAATTAGATTGACATCGTGATAATCTTGGTCATCCCCCATTTGAGTTGAAATGTTAAAAACATTCAACTCCGTCGTCATATTCCCAAAGGTTAGATTTAACAGTCCACTCCTACATTGAATGATTGCATTGGACGTGGCCAAGAAAGGCCATCCGAGAATGATTGGAGTTTGTTGTTGAAATTCAACCACCGGACATGTGTCTAATACAATGAAGTCGACAGGATAGACAAATTGTTCGACTTGAACCAACACATCTTCTACAACTCCCTTGGGGACCCTTAAACTTCGGTCCGCCAATTGCAAAGTGATTTTCGTTGGTTCATTTCCCCAACACCAAGTTGTTCGTATACAGAGTAAGGAAGCAAGTTTACACTAGCTCCTAAATCTAGTAAAGCCCGTTCAAATGTTTTAACCCCAATTTTGACTGAAATAGTCGGACACCCGGGGTCCTTGAATTTCAGAGGGACATTTGTTTGAATGATTGAGCTTACTTGCTCTGTAAGAAACATCTTCTTAAGCACATTCTTCTTCCTTTTGGCAGTGCATAAGTCTTTTAAAAACTTGGCATACGAAGGTATTTGTTTGATCGCATCCAAAAGAGGGATGTTGATCTTGACTTGTTTGAATACCTCGTATACCTCAGTGTTATTTGAAAAGTTGGTTGGACCCCTCAATCTATGAGGGTGAGGGGCTGTAATTGGAACAAATGAGCCACTTGGCTCGACAACATCTTTAGAACTTGAACTTTCACCTAAGGTAGGTGGTTCAAGACCGATTGGATTTCTGAGTTGAACGGTTGGAATAGGCACTTTTGGAGGAGTGGGATCTTTTGGATGTATGGTTTTTCAATTTCTTTCCCACTCCTAAGTACCGTGATTGACTTCACATCTTCAAAATTTTGAGTTTGAGGGACGGTAGGATCGGCCAAGTAATGTACACCTTGGGGATTTGGTTGAGGTTGGGCAGGAAATTTACCCTTTTCTTGTTGTAACACCCCTAAGGTGTTTGTTAACTTAGACAATTGCCCCTTTATATCCCCCAATGCTTGGGCATTTTGCTCGTTTATAGAAGATTGCCCGTGTATGAACATAGCAAGGGAATCCTCTAATGATGGCTTTTGAGGCCGAGCATATTGATTTTGAGTTTGAGGGGGGTAGTTTGGGGGTAAGACATTTGGATTAAATTGTGGTTGAATTTGGACATTTTGATTGAAAGGAGGAGGAATGGGAGCATATTGAGGAGGATTTGGGCGTACTTGTTGTTGAAAGACCGGTGGTGGTCTTGCCGTATTGACTTGTGTGGGTTGATTTCCCCATTTCAGATTTGGGTGATCTCTCCACCCAGGATTGTAGCTTTGAGAATAAGGATCATTTCTTTGGTTAATAGCATTTGCCTCCGCTTGCCCGGTCCCTTGGAGAGTCTCCTTAAGGACCGAGAGGACAGGACAATCCCGGACGGCATGACCACTTAAGTCACACACCGCACACAATTCCTCAACAATAGCCACGTGAGCTAAATTATTTACTCGATTAAGCTCAAGAGTTTATATCTTGCGGACGAGTTGATCTACTTTTGTATGTAGATCGCTCTTTTCAACAAGATGGTAAGTACCGGAAGAACTAGCGGGAGGAATTGGTCGAGATCTATCGGAAGGATCCGAATAGTCCCAAGATTGATTATTTTCCGCTAATTTTTCCAAATTCTCCCAAGCTTCTATGGGACTCTTTTCGAGAAACTCCCCATTGCACATTGTGTCTATAAGTTGGAGACTCACTTGTGAGACGCCCGAATAGAAGTAGCCCACTTTTTGATGGTCCTCAAAACTATGGTGGGGACACAATTGCAAAAGCTCTTTGAATCTCTCTCAACAAGTGTAGAAGGATTCTCCGTCCTTCTCCTTAAACGTTTGAATTTGGAACATGAGTTGCCTAGTCCTATGAATAGGAAAAAACTTTTTGTAGAAATGTTTTTGCAACTCGTTCCAACTCCTTATAGATTGGGGCTTCAATGTGTTAAACCAAGATTTTGCTTTATCCTTAAGTGAAAAAGGAAAAAGCTTGAGTCGAGCCGACTCCTTTTGTCCGTCATGGCTAACTATTGTCGCCATGATTTCATCAAATTTGCACATGTGTGCGTACGCACTCTCATGATCATTTCCATGGAAATGAGGGACCAATGAGATGTGGTTCATCTTTACACCAAAAGTATTGGCGGGAAGTGTAGTTGGAAGGACTATGCATGATGATTGTGCAGTACATTCGGGATTCAAGTAATCCCTCATAGTCCTTTCTGGTGGATCCGCCATCTCAAATGCTTGAGGGAGATCTTCCACTTCTTCCTCTAAAATGGGATCCAGACTCACTAATCGGTTGGTGTGGTCTCTTTGGTACCTTCACATACACCAACACCAACTAACTAGTACAAAAACGTAAAAGACTCTTACTTAAACAACATCGTTCCCCGGCAACGGCGCCAAAAATTCTTTGCTCCGGAAGTACCGTTTGATTGACAACAAAAACCCCAAGCGTAGGGCTATGTCGTAGCTAGCATAATACCCGGTAAGTACGGGATCGTATCCACAGAGAACGGTATTTGGTTGTTAAGTTTTGAGTTTAATTATTAAGATGGTTTAGCGGTAGGACGCTAGCCTTTAACTTTGGATTGGTTTCCTAAATTATTGTCACGTTAATTTAAAAGACTTAGAATTAAACGGAGGTCAAGTCTATAGTTATAAATTAGTATTGACTTACGATCATCATGAACTTCATTTATGCAAACTAGACCAAGTCCAGGCCATCGTTTGGAAGATAATTCTATTAGTATTTAAAGAGGATAGAATTTAGGCTTTATTAGGAAAACGACTTCTTTGCGACAATTTATCAAACACCTAGAATGCCATCGCTCAAAGCATCATGTGTGCCAATTTAACTTGTCGACACATGATCAAGGAGATTAACAACCCTAAGCCTTGAACAAACATTAAATTGTTTTCCAAATTCCACCAAAATTATATCCTACAAAATAGAAGTTCATAATTAATCTTAACCCAATAACTAACCTATAACTAAGACTCTACCTATCACTACTCACACATAATCAAATTACAACTAATTACAAGAATTAGATATTAGATATTAACATGATTGCTCTTTCTAACTCGGAGGAAGGTAGAGAGAGGTTAGAGAGAAAACCTAAAAATTAGATATTAACTTACTTGAATTAAAGTGTAGTGAAGCATGAGAGACCCAAATTTTGGGATTCTCTATTTATATGTCCTTACATATTACAAAAAATGTGGACAAAATTGCCCATAAATGCATAAAAACCGGAAAATAAAATTGCAGATTTTTGTCCTTGGACCGGTCCACGACGGTTCAGTGGACCGGTACAACGCATAATTTCTCTGGTTATAAACCCTCTGCATAAAATTCGTACAAAATCGGGGGCTTTGGACCGATCCACGACGGTTCCGTGGACCGGTACAAGCTGAAGCCTTTCCTCTTCTCGGTCCAATTTTCAGAGAGTTGTAAAAATAAAAAAACCTTGGACCGGTCCACGATGGTTCAGTGGACCGGTACAACATGAAGGTCTTCTTTTCCCCGAGCCAAATTCCAGAGAGTTGCCAAAACTTCAAATGTAAGGACCGGTCCACGATGGTTCAGTGGACCGGTACAAGCTGGTGAAAATTTGGTTTTTGCAGAAAATTTGCTTTGGCCTCGTTCCAACTTGCCCACAACTCATCTGGTTCGTCTTTGGCACTTCACCGTGCCGTGCAATGTCTTTGTCTGGCTCATTGAAGTCCACATGAATCGCCGTAGAGCAATTTATCCATTATATCGCAAATTCCTGAAATTATACAAAAAACTACCAAAAGCATAGACTATCTGCAATTTAGATATTATTGGTTGTCGAAGACCAAAATTAGGACGATAATTGGACTCTTAAAACTACAAAATTAGAGGCCAATCAATAGAGCTTGGACTGGGTTTTGGAAAATGGGGAAGGGATTTTACTTTCTTTAAGTATGAAAAAAAATCCTCCCGGGATATCAAGTGCTCCGGAAATGATCCGAGTCACAAGGCATTCCTTCGATCCGATTCTGACACCTACTGCAAGCTTTCACTTCAGAGTACGGATGGCGGATTTTTATTTTGTTTGAAAGTGTTTTGGGGAAAGCAAAAGTTAATCACTGAAGAGAGATAGAATATATATACTGTAATGTATATATGGACAGGGGGTATAAGATATCATATATATGAACCGAGCTGGATATAGTCCGAGCTAGACGGTAGTATATATATGGTAGATAAGATATCGTATATATAAACCGAGCTGGATATATTCCGAGTTAGACGACAAATATTTTAGGGCGAAGACGTTTTTATGTTCTTCTCGTATGCGACAGCGGAGCCGGCATAGCCAAGCATGTGCCGAATTCTAACGAGGAGAAAGACATAAAGTAACGAATTCTTTAGCAGATATGTATTTGAAAGCATAAAAGATAAGTATAAAAAAATTTCGGCAAATAGATTAATTGTATCTATACAAATCGGGAAGACAATGGATTAGGGTATAGTATCAGACGCGGCCGAGTGACTAATACCGAACTATGGATTAGAAGACTATCAAGAGTCTCCCGAGAGTAAGAGGCAAATTAATTTACCGAAATAAAGATAAGCTCGAAATACTTCAAGAACGAGGCTTGTTCTTGGTTGGATTTGGGTTTTTCGGATTTTTGGTCAATGTTTGGGTAGTTTTTGGAAGATTTTTGAGAGAAAATGCCCGGAGGCTTTGGTGGTTGAGCTTGAAATGGAGTTGGAATGAATTTTCTGAGTCTGGATTATTGTTGTGGAGGTTTGCTATATATAATGATATATGTCGCACTATAGTTGCGACATATACGAAATATCTGCCAAACGCGTGGCTCGCGTGCCACGTGTAACGACTCGAATTTCCGAATTCCTTTTAATTTAATATATCAAATATTGATGTCATCAATATTGTGAAATGCTTCTAAAACATCTACACTCATCGTAGATTGGCTAGAGTAAGCCCGGATGAGAAGAAAGTTCCTGACACGTCACCCGTTGATGGTTGAGCATTCGATTAAGTCCTTAATGGCTTCCAAATTATTGACGACCTGATACTTTTGTCAAATCTGAAATCCTTCTTCATGAAAGTCGTAGAGAATTCAATTACGAATCCAACGCAACTTGAATCGCGTCAATCGGAGTTCGGATGAAAGAGTTAGGATCAAAACCGTTTCGGTAGCAAAATTTTAGAAAAATCTTGAGCGTTGGCCAACCGGTTGGGTTGCATGGCGCACCAGTTGGGTCGCATGTCTGCAGAGGTTGGGCTACCGCGAGAGAGTTAAATGAGGGGCAGTTTGGGGCTTTCACATGGGGCCCTATATAACCAATTGGTCCGAC
>NMUG010005690.1:0-12988 GCA_002855965.1 Monotropa hypopitys | reverse complement strand
AAAATATTTTAAGTCCAAAATAGAGAATCAAACTTATTCTAAGAGCATACAAGGGTCTAGAAAATGTTTAAAAGGATATTCAAATATTGAAAACAATATTCCTTAGCCTCTAATCAAATATCATTAAGTTCCTTGATTAAATAAATTATTTAAATAATGATTACAAGTCTAAAAAACTTTAAATGATTTCTAAATAGTCCTAAGAGAGTTTAGACAGATTTAAATCATAAAAAGCAATCTCTTGGACTTTTAATACAAGAATGATGTAGAAATTAAGTTCAAAACAAATTCCTTGATTTAAATGAAGATTTGAATATTTAAACCATAATTCAAGGAATTAGAAAATAATTTTATAAATACTATATTTGTGTAAATAACGCACCATCAAAACTTAGGGTCAACATAATTCTTCTATCATCAGGGCTTCATTATGATGTCTGGCAAAATAATTATAACATTTTCGCGCCACTTTCTAATCACCCTTCATCTCTCCAACCCCCTATGATGTAGGAAATTTCACCTTTAGGCGGTGAGTAGAATTAACTACTTTCACTTTATTCAACAACACTCTTCCCACTATGGCATTGTAGACCGGCGATGCGTCCCCTTGACATTGTCCACCACGATGAGGTCTCTGCTCCCTCCTTTGCACAAACCTCTACAACCGACCTTTCTGGATGAGGTATTCTATCTGGCCCTTAAGATCAATACAATCATTGGTATGGTGACCGTGGTCATGGTGGAAGCGATAATATTTGTCTCAAGATCATTTATCAGAATGACTCTTAAGTTTACCATGCCATCTGAGATTCGGGTCATCCCTTAGGTCATCTATGATATGTTCAACTGAAGCTATAAGTGTTGTATATCTCTTGTATTTCTCTAAAGACACTCGGTCTTCTTTGGAGAGCTTCTTATCTCGGCCCTCCTACCTCTTTGATCATAAGTTAGCCCCCATAGGGGTGTCTTTTCTCTTCCGATCTCCTTAGGTCTATATAGGAGCCATAGACGTTTGTCCTCGAACTCCATCATCTCTCACTTTTCGTGCACTAAGGACGCCCTCAACATTCATATACTTCCTAGCTCTCAACATAAACTCAGCCATATCCTGGAAAGGATCCTATATGAGGTTAAATAGGAGCGTACCTGACCAAAACCCAGCAATATAGACTGACATAGTCATTTTATCATCCGGACTCTCTATCTGCATTGCCTCCTGTATAAAACGAGTGGTGTAATCTCTTAATGGCTCTCTTTTCTTCTGCCTGACCGTTAACAAATACGTGTCAGGTTTTCTGTAACGTTGCCCAACAATGAAATGGCTCACGAATCCTTGGCTTAACTTCTTGAAGTTGTCGATACTTCCATGTTTTAACTTTTAAACCACATCCGAGCACTCTCCATCAACGTAATTAGGAAGGCTCCACATATCACATAATCTGGCACAACATGTAAGGTCATTAGATTCTTATAAGTTTTTAGTGGTCCAATGGGTCCGTAGTACCATTGAACGACTCGAGAACTGACAACCAATTCCTCAACTGTGACTCGTGCTTTTGCCTGTATGCGCTTCTTAATCCCATCTATCTGGGCCTGTATAACTGCCAGGAGATCTTCATCCTATCTTTCAAAGGGTGGCTTGGCCCCTAGTTGTTCTACTAGCTTGAGGATCCTGATTCTGGGATTGATTCTCATTGCATTCCCCCCTTCTATCCTCATTTTCCTCCATCCTTTCATTGTTCCCTTCTTGCTTCTGTAGGGGAAACTTCAGATTTTGAAAAGGATGATTTTGAGCAGATAGGTTTTGATATGCCTTCAAAACCTATTTTTCTTCTCAAACTTCCTCCAAACTCTTGGTAAGTAACTCTATCTGTCACTGCATGGTCATGAACATCTCAAGCGTCATTGTTAGGATACCTTGATGATTGCTTCCTACCGTCGAACGAGTATTGACCATTCAAAAATTCTTCACCAATAATAATAAAGTCGCTTCCCACAGACGGCACCAACTAATGAAGCTTTTTTCTGGTCCTTCTCTTGGCAACCTTACAAAGGCGAACTTGACACTGGTGGGGTGCTGACCAAATACCCTCTGATGCCTAAGTCAGTTACCGATTATGGTGAAATGAGAGAAAGAAGTGGAAAGATGCTTAGGGTTTTCTTTATTACCTGGCATGGTAGATCGCTTGGGGTTTTATACTGCTCGTTGCCCTAGCGAGCCTCCCGTAGCATTAGGAAATGTTTCCTTATCTCCTCTTATCCTTCCAGAATGGAAGACACATCTTCCATATATGGCAGTTGGATCTCTTGGGATCCATATTCAAACGTCGAATGGGCAAGAATTTTCCATCGTTCCTTTCCCGTTGAAAGTGAAGCCCATGGGGACCTCCGGTAGTATTAATTCTCACCAGTCTCGACCATAGCAAAGCTGCGGTGCGGCTGGTCAGCAACCAGATTAGCTCTTTTAGCTCGGCAACTCTCCTTCAACATATCAACTCTACATTCGTATATAGAGCTCTGAGCTCCCGTCCAAAGCCCCTCATCAGTGATAAAATTTATGTTGCAGTTCATTTTATCTTAAAAATTTTAAATTCAAAGTTTTAATAATTTAATTAGCGTCGTGTGATTGATTTTATTGCTAGAGGAAATAACTATATAATTGATTAATTGGTTTATCAATGAGGTCTGATTCGTGCTCAATATCCAAATCCTCCAATCTCTCATGCAAAACAAGGTTAGGAAGACAAAATAGGAGCCAGGTCACCTAAATCGTCTCAGATGATCAAGTTATTCTCTATTGTAGACTTAAAGATCTTTGAATTAATGGAGTAAGTATTTCATACTTGTTTTTCTCTTCTTCTATTTTATTTATATGCTCTTTATCATTCCCTTTAGAATTTGGGGGATTGTGGTCCGGATTTATAGGAAGCATAGATGTTATCATACGGATAAACTACCACGATTAAGGTTTCTTTATTCGTAGTGTGAATCATATCTGATCTATCAAAAGAGCGATCCTTTGCCCATATGGCAAATAGGGATGTCATATATTTTCTGTGATTGTACCATAAGATAAGGTATTATAGTAGTGTTTGTGTTAGTGATCGGTTGAATGATGAGGATTCCTTTTTAGAATTGAGCTAACACGCTGAGTTGTTTTCATGGGTAAATATATGAGCTAATCCGATATGATGGGTCTCCTTAATAATAACAATTTTAATAGCAAAGAAAGTTTCTTGTGAGTTTTCAAAACTCAAGAAAATTAATATTGATGATGTGATTTCTGATTCCTCCTCTTCTCGTCTGGTCCCTTATCTTCTTGCTCCAAAGCCCTACACTAAACATCCTTAACACCGGTGTGGTGCGTGCCAAAAATCATCTGATGCTTCAGTTAGCCTCTGTTTTGCTAGAAAGAAAAGAAGTTTGAGAGAGAGTCCATTACAGAAGTGTTTCGTACCTGTTATCATAGCCTTCCTGGAATATATATACTCATTCTATATTTTTTGCATATCATCGTGATTTTCTCCAACCTTTCCTTAACCGTTCAATACGCTCCCATCATTCTCGGCGCACATTATGCCATTCTAGTACTGAATCTCGTAGGATCCTTGTTTCGAATAAAGAGTAGACGGGAAAGGATTGACTGATGGCCACAGACGTGCATCCATTATTGTTATCCTGTTAAAGGGGGATTCACGACCAATTCTAATCCTGAGCTGAGGTCCCACTAATGCGATCAGTGTGACGATGACCTCAAGGCTAAACTGAGGTTTAAACTGGGGTGCTGAGCTCGGAGATCATTCGCACACATCAAATATATTTCTAAAAAATCTAAGGAATGTGAATGTAATTTACCCAAATCATTGAATTCTTAGATCTTGTCCAGAAGTCCAATCATATCAACAATCACATTGATCAGTATCTAACTGATAAATTTTAGAATACATTTATCTCGAAAAAAGCATAAAAGTATATTGGATTGGAATGAATACATCAAAGATTAATACCCTTGAACAATTAAAATATTTATATTCGATTTATCAACCAATATTTATCAACCAACGTGTCTCTTAGCTCTCTAAAAAAACTCTCTACAGAACAGAGGAACACTCTCCCTCCACACGCCATGTACGGACACAGCAACCATCACTCACTCGTCAGTTACAATAACTCAGCCGACCTCCTCGGCATCTTCCCCTTGCTCGACATGACAGCTGCTCCACGGTCACCTCTCCTCATCCCTCCCACCAACGAGTTCGACCTGAGTATGGTAGCGATGACGCCGGAGGTGACTACTTACAGCTGCAGCAGCGGGTGCAGTAGCTACGAGTCACCAAGTTCGCTCACTAGTTACTTCGTTCCGAGCCCGAGTTTGATGCAGAGAAGCATCAGTAGTCTCTCGGTCCAAAAGAATGACACTGCCAAAGGATTTCGTCAGCTGCTCTCAACGACGTTGGTTGGTGACTTCGCTGACTCCGAAACTAGTCCCGAGAGGAAGGTGCTAATAACCACCGGTGATGTACAGGTGAGTCCTATTCATATCATATATGGGTTCAACGGTAGATAATACATTTAATACCACCTTGCAGATATAACAGTAGTTACTGTACGTTATTCCATAGTCGTCCATAATAAATACATAGTTTTGAACTGTTGAATTTAGCTACCCCACTTATATACCATGATCAAGCGTAACAGTTCATGCATACGATTCCCCATACGAATTCATGCATGTGGATAGGACTACAAAACTATAAAAATTACAAGGAAAATATTAAAGGGTTAAAATGGGTTGAAAAGTATGAAAATATAACAAAAATGGTGAGTGGGTACATAATATTGATGTCTAGCTAAACGAAGTCTGTTTTGGTCACATCACATGATTCCCTGATTAGTGGGTTAAAGTTATTCACTTGTTTCCCCTCTCCTGTCAAGTGACAACTAGTTCAGCAAGTGTCAGACCATTTTCTGGTTCAGAAATTATGTTAGCAATTCCCACTCATATTTTTTTATGTGAATCTTCTCCACAAATAAAAAGATACTTCCATAATTGTACTGTACATGAATAAAGAGATTATGCGTTCCTATTAATTGCTTACTTTTGCTCTCTCTTACATTTCGGCTTATATTGTTTGTTTCTTTTGAAACAGAGGAATAACATGGTGCAACATTACCCTCGATCAGACACCCCATCATCAAACGAGAATCATAGTATCATAGAAAGTATGAGCAAAGCCTGCCGTTACAATCCAGAGGAGAAAAAAGAGAGGATTGAGAGATACAAAAGCAAGAGAAACCAGAGGAACTTCAACAAGAGGATTAAGGTTTCGTTTCCCTGAAAACTTTCATTCATCAATTGAGGGGTCTCATATGATATCAATCGTTATTTGTGTACTTACATTAGATACTAAAAACCATGCAATTTTACTCCCATGTTGATACCAATTCTTTCACTCTCTTGAATCAGTATATATGTAGGAAGACATTGGCCGACAGCAGGCCGCGCATCAGAGGGCGATTTGCCAGGAATGATGGAATTGGAGAAGTTGGAGACAGTTCCCAAAACCAGTGGAATCAAGAGAGAGGGGATGAAGATGATGACAATTGGATCAATTTTCTATACTCCCTTTCCGGGAATTTAATTCCTTAAATAGGAAGAATTACTCCAATCTGAATGTTTTAGAATGCTAGCGTGCGAAGATTAGACTGCTTGGTTTTCATTGTAAAGATGAGGATTTTAATTTAGGCAATGCGAATGGAGAACGAAGTACAATTATATTTTGGAGCTTCAGCCAAAGAACACTACAACAAATCAGGCGTGGCATTTCAAATACGGGAGAATTTTTTTTGACACTTTTTCAATGTTTTTTTAAAACGCTCCGGAAATACGTTTCGATATTTTGTAAACGCTGGGAATACCTACATACATTTCCCCGCATTTTGTAAACGCCTGGAATACCTCCACATCTTTTCCTGCATTTGTGGAATAGTGCAGAAAAATAAAAAAAAATAATTTCCTCCCATTTAACCTTCAATTCACATCCAAATATAAAATTAAAAATATTCAAATATGAAACCTAAAACATACTACATACATCTATTGAATTTTCACTACTGTACTTTTCAGAAGAATAAGATAAAATATTTGAATCCTCATTGTCTAGCCTATTTAATACCTGTCTACAGCACTTGGTTACTGTTGAAGGTGGAATACTGAGTGGCACCATCTATGGAATACTCAGTAGACTGCTCCAGACGCCCCACAAATTTTACCTGGCCAGATGATCATTATGGTTGACGGTACACAATCCCAATCGAACAAAATAATCTCAACCGTGTATGATTGGACATATTTACAGAGACTATTTTTCCCGCATATGTCATTCCCACATAGGAAAGCTCATTCCCATGCTGAGAAAAATTAGATCCGAGCAGGGACGCTAGGTGTCGAGCTGAGCACAACAGGTGGCGAGTTGGGCAGTTAATTGCCGAGTTGAGCACACAAAGTGTTGCACAGTCAAAATAACGCCCACAGAGATTTCAGTTCAGGAAAGTAACACAGGAGCTCTGGAAATATCCCAAGAGCTCGAGAACCTCCTTTTCTGTTATTTCGACTCAACTCTGCAATCAGACTGTTAGTACAGAATAAAATACTTCTTTGAATTGATCAGAACGAATTTGTTTTAAGATTGTAGGGAAAAATTATTGCGATCGATATTCCAAAAAAAAATTTCATTCATATAAACAACAATGATACAATTGAATTGTTGAGCTGAAATTAAAGTACGAAATTATAAAGTTTGAAGCAAATCAAATCGAGCAGTGCTCTGTTCTTAAAACAGATTCGTCGCCTCTAATGGGTATTAAGGATCGTCAGCGTCTGTCTCCCAAGATAAGATGGTTTTGGACATGTGCCTTGGATACACCACAAAGGAAGTCTAGCGAATTGATCTTGTGCTTGGCTCTCTCACTCAAGAATTAAATATCACATATTGAATCTAGCTTAGATGTGTTGTGTGTTGTCCTTTCCTTTCAACAGGAGCCACATATATATACAAGAGAATTACAATTTACAATTGAACAGAAGGAGTAAATGTGAACACAAGTGGGCATGTGTGAATAGAGCTTTTGGTTGCCCTATAGGACCTTCTAAATGCCACTTCCATTTGCACACTGCCACAATTTCCAATACATTAGATTGCTTGGTTTTCATTGTAAAGATGGGGCTTTTAATTTGGGCATTGCAAAATTTGGTTTGTTGTGTATAAATTTCCAATAGATTAGATTGCTTGGTTTTCATTGTAAAGATGGGGCTTTTAATTTGGGCATTGCAAAATTTGGTTTGTTGTGTATAACGAAGTACAATTATATTTTGGAGCTTCAGCCAAAGAACACTACAACAAATCAAGTATTTTCCAGCATTTCAAATACGAGGGGAAGTCTTTTTGATACTCATTTTAGTGTTTTTGTAAAACGCCCTGGATACCGGTGTAAGAAATATGTTTTGATATTTTGTAAACGCTGGGAATACCTTCATACATTTCCCCGCATTTTTTAAATGCCTAGAATACCTCCACATCTTTCCTTGCATTTGTGAAAAATGTCGGGTATACATGTACACCCTTTCCCGTATTTCTGGATACATCTGGTGCATGAGGTCTCGTATGGTTAAGATTACGATTCCCAGATCTTTAAACCTCCTTTTGATAATGAAACCTTTTCATGTTGGTAATTTTAGTGATTGATCTTTCTTCATGAATCACCATTATGTTAAGTGTAAGGACTCACCTCCGTCCTGCACAATATTGCCTGCTTTGGCCGCCAAGTCCCAGTGGACTTCCTAGGAGGGTCACCCATCCTTAGACTAATCTAGGATGAGCACGCTTAACTGGGATATTATAATAGCCTTTGACGCCCGCACGACTTTAAAAAGCTTTGTGTAAGGTAGGTTCATGATCTATTATTTATAGCACACACAACTTACATCCACCAAGCGATGTGGGACACATCCACTAACTCGGATGTCCCCGAAGGAACTCCAGTTGACCTTAGACTGGGGTGTCACAATCTCCCCCACTTGGACCACACGTCCTTGTGTGGGGTCAAGATTCTCCTCTGGTCGTACATTTCTAGTTGGTGCAGGCTCTGATATTATATGTAACAATCCGCCTCCGCCCTACACAATATTGTCCGCTTTGGCCGCCAAGTCCTAGTGGACTTCCCAGGGAGGTCACCTATCCTTGGACTAATCCAGGACGAGCATGCTTAACTAGGATGTTTTAATGGACTTTAACGCCCACACGAATTTAAAAGGCCTTGTGCAAGGTAGGTTCATGATCTATTATTTATAGCACACACAACTTACATCCACCAAGTAATGTAGGACACATCCAATGACCCGGATGTCCCCAAAGGGACTCCAATTGACACCTTAGACTGGGGTGTCACATTAAGTGATTGTCTGGATGATCCCCGTTTACTTTGACTCAACCATGACCAAAGTATAAAATAGAAATAGAGACTGAGAAGAGAGTTACACTTCTTGCCAGGTGGTAATGACATCCACTCGAACATGATGTAGTGATGCACGCATGGAAATAAAAATAATATTGTTTTTGAAAATCATGGAGGGAATCCTTTCAGATAATATACATGATGCAAATAAATAAATCCCTGCAAAATAAATGTCAGATTGTCCCATAGGCACAATATTTGGCTTGTAGGCATAAAATATTTTTGGAATTTTTTTCTTGAAACACATGAAATAACCATGTTAGTAAATATGCATCCAAAGAATAATATTAAGTAAAGGGTATATTTTTATAAAAGTTTATTGTGGCCAAAATCCGCTCATGATTCCCTAGTAGATTCGCCAATTTTCATCCTAGATTTTTCCTCTTTGCATAAAAGGACAAACCTCCTCTTTTCATGTGATGTTTTTTAAAAGAAGTTTATTTTGATGGATGGGACGTTCATTTATTTTGGAGTAACCACCCAACTTTGATAAGATGTGTTATGTATCCCCAAATTCTCATTCATTTCGAGGATAAACCCATGTAATGTCTACAATTTATGCTCTTCTCTTTCCCGATCAATTCTATTACGTTCCATTCTGGCATGACACCAATGGAGCTCGCACAAATACGAGGTCATGACATTCAATGCCGCTCTTTCATTAAACACATTCTCCAAAATATATTTATTTGCAACTCCATTATTAATGTCACGCCTCATCCCTGATAACTGTAAAGCCAATTATCTAAGAATGATACGTGGCGACAACATCCACTAATCTAAATATAGCCTATTAAACAACCGCTGAAATAAACCTCTAAACTGACAATAACACTGCAAATACAATCAACTCTGATGATACAGACTCAAATAAATAAAACCATGGGCAACATTCTTGACACAACTCTGAAGGCAGACTCAAATGAGAGATAAACATGCTCTCAAAATACATTACACATAAAATAAAAAACTCAATGCTACTACAACACACTCCGACAACTCTACAACTCTATAGTTGGACTGGACTGTGAACTCTAGCTCCAAACACCTAAAATAAAGGCACAAGCGTGCATCAGCGACTGGTAAATACTATAGAAAATCATAATAAAGAGGAGTAAAAATAGCTAAGGATCACTATTTACCAAATGCATCATTTAATTTGAAATATCATTTCTTTCATCTTCACAATAATAACACTTTCTCGATTCTCAATTAGATCCCATTTCCCAAACTCATTTACATTTAACATACACCAAAACTCCATTTCCCTTTATTTCTGACAAATCACTGATTTTCATTAATCTCTTTACAGTATATACTTTCCAAAATCATTATGATTTCAAAAACCACTTCCTTATTCTTTAACTCGCAATATCAATATCCACCGGATCCATTACTGATCCATCAATACATATTTCTATCTTAATATCAAGATCAAGTAGAGATCTATCAATAACATTCAACCTCATTATTGTAACTAATATAGCGAAGGGTCGTTCAAATCCATTGACTAACATTAATTCCAGATCTGTCACCCGATGAATCTTTCCGATAAAAACACATGTAATAAACTCGGGGGCCGCTCCACCTCCCAGCGGTAAGGTACTAGCACCCTAACCTCTAGATGCATATATATATATATATATAAAAAAACTAATCATCAATGCCTTATTAGACCACAAACTCCTCGACATAAACCCTGAGGTAGGTTTCAAGGCTATAAAAGTAAGATCCGAAATCTTCTTGTTCAAATCCCCTTTATCTTTCACTTTTATCAATTCCATTTCTTTTAAACTCTATATTTCTCTTACAAAAGCCGCCTTTCAAACCATGCCACTTTTTTGTTAACCAAAAACCTTATATTTCCAGAACTCTTCTTTTATTAACAACATTTCTCCTTTAGTTCTTTATCAAAAACACATATTTGTATTTCTAACATTCCTTTAACCATTTCTTTAATCTTATCGAAAACCTTCTTCTTTCTCTTTAAAAACCCTTTTCTTATCACAAGACATCTTTTAACCCTTTTCTTTCGAAAACATGTGATCCGAAGGATTTTCTTCAATTTTTCACCAAACACTTAAAAACATATATTTATACAAATAAGAGTATTAAAAACTCTACATTATACAATTCTATATTGTATTCACCTGATTTGCAGAATCTCTCAAAGATAGTCACTGGCTCCTCAATACCTAACAATAACCAATGAAATCTATAAGGATTGATAGAAGACAAATATACATGTTCTATGTTTTGTTCTTCATTTTCCCCCTTTAAGTTATTAACAAACCCTTTCATTAATTTAGCACTTTTAAACTTTTCCAAATACTATCTTAATCCACTGATTTTAGGATCTAATTAATGGCCCAAAATATTTCCCGAGGTTCTAGAACAAGACCCGAGCCTAAATCCCAAACATCAAAGCTTGCTGCCAAACCCAGAAGCCAACCGGTTCCAGCACCAGTGGCTCCACCAGTGGCACCAATAGAGGGCCCAGTGCTTAGCCTAGTCCTGGCCTCGGTCGCGGTCTGGTTCTACAGCTTTCTGGGTTTCTTCTAAAATCGATTTTTGATTCATTTGACCTTCAAAACTCAGTTATTTCTACCAAAATTTAACCACATAATCTACAGATGATTTGCAACAAGATTGTATAATTAGATTTAAGAAATTTTACCTCAGTTGGATGAATAAAAATCCAAAAGTTTTACCACAAACTTAAGTTCTGAATCTCTTATCAACTATTCATCGTCTTCCTCCTTTTTGAGCTCTCTGTAAACAGTACCCTTTTTCACTCTCTCATACGAACTCTCTCTCAATTCTTCTCCCACATAATTTACATTTGATTGTTTGTTACGAATAACAATTATCCAAAGACTTTTTCACGTATATATGATTTACTTACGTTTTTATCTTTGCTTACACAGCCATCAACGATAACTTAGCTTTGCATTCGACACAATTACATTCTTTCATGCCTACACTTCTCCAAATCATGACACCTCACCAATACTTATAAACTTTGACTCAATTCTTGCCACGAACTACATTAGATACAAATCTGTATCTCGAACCATTGCCACATATCACCCACTATCGACACCACAACATCAGATTCCCAATTCTCTTCCTTAACCACAAAATTCACTTTTAACCTATAATATTTGCACTTTGACTCCAAGAACTTATTTAAAACCTTCAATTAGATTTATTTCATCTCAATTTACTTCTACATGTTTGTAATAATACCCACAAATTCCATAAAAATCCAAATCATTAATTTAAATTATCTACTTAAATTTTTATAATTATTTCCACCATTAATTTTCTTTAAATAATTTTTAATTATCCTTAATCCTCATTTATTAATCATTAATGACCCTAAAATACAATATGGGTCTCACAATTCTCCCCAACTTACAAAAATTTTGTTCCGAAATTTAAGACGTACTTAAATCCTCGAGACAAATTCCATACTCTAACTCTCATCCAAAGACACCCTATTATCTACAATCCAGCTGACTCGACTCCACTAGTCTACAGAACCTCAAATCTATGCTCTCATATCAAAACTGATATGCCTCATCCCTGATAACTGTAAGCCAATTATCTAAGGATGACACGTGGTGACAACATCCACTAATATAAATATAGCCTACTAAAAAACCACTGAAATAAACCTCTGAACTGATAATAACATTGTTGATGCAATCAAGTCGAATGATACATACTCAAATAAATAAAACCTCGGGCAAAATGCCTGACACAGCTATGAAGGCAAACTCAAATGAGATATAAATATCCTCTCAAAAGACATCAAATATAAAATAAAAGACTCATTGCTACTACAACACATCCTGACAACTCTACAACTCTGTAGTTGGACTGGACTATGAACTCTAGCTCCAAACACCTAAAAGAAAGGCATATGTATGCATCAGCGACGACGGCTGGTGAATACTATAGAAAAGCATAATAAAGAGGAGTAAAAATAGCTAAGGACCACTATTTACCAAATGCGTCATTTCAATTGAAATATCATTTCTTTCATCTTCACAATAATAACACTTTATCGATTCTCAATTAGATCCCATTTCCCAAACTCATTTCTATTTAACACATACTAAAACCCCATTTCCCTTTATTTCTGACAAATCACTGATTTTAAATAATCTCTTTCCAATATATGCTTTCCAAAATCATTATGATTTCAAAAACCATTTCCTTATTCCTTAACTCGCAATATCAATATCCACCGGATCCATTACTGATCCATCAATACATCTTTCTATTTTAATATCAAGATTGAGTAGGGATCTATTAATAGCATTCAACCTCATCACTGTAACTAATATAGTCAAGGGTCATTCAAATATATTGACCAACGTTAATTCCAGATTTATCACCCAATGAATCATTCCCGATAAAAATATATATAATGAACTCGGGGGCTGCTCCACCTCTCAGCGGTAAG
>NMUG010005689.1:0-12990 GCA_002855965.1 Monotropa hypopitys | reverse complement strand
TGAAGAGCTTATGTAGATTCTAGGTTTTACTGAGTATGTGCTTGAAGTAATTCAAATTATCTTTAATAATCTTGCAAAACTAGATAACATTTATGTGTTAACAGAACACTTTGAATGAAATTATACCATGAATCACATTACTGAGACTGACATTCCTAGCAAAGAATTCCCATGGATTCTCATTTCTCATCGGTAGGGTTATAACAATCATACATCATGTGACCAAAATGCATGAATATGGTGTGAAAGGACATAACAAATACATTTCGAAAAAGAAAAAATGTCAAGAATGGGATTCGAACCCATGCCCTTTCGGACCAGTACCTGAAACTGGCGCCTTAGACCAACTCGGCCATCTTGACTTTTATTATAAAGAGGCGTGAAATAATTAATTAATCACTTTTTCACAGGGCTATGCATATGCTTGTTTTGAACACTAAATATACACAAGAAAGATTACAAAACCATATAACCATAGACTTACAGTTTTCAGTTGATATTTGTACCTCATTTCTATAGAAAGGGTAGGGGTTGATACCTTTAGCTTTCATGACCAATAGATAAAGTGAATAGTTCTGAGTGTAGTTTAAGATTTTAATGGGCTTAAAAATATGTTTAGTTTTAATCAAGTTGACCTCTGCAAATTTAATTTGTTTAAATTTTCCGAGCTAATATTAGTTTGTTCAAATTTGATTTGAAAGATAAACGAGGGTAAGGATAATATTCAAATTTGATTTGTTACTTAGTTTGTGAGTAACAAATCAAATTGTAATATATAATATGTGCTTATAAAGAAAGAGTTACAGAATTCTTCATTGTGACTGGAAGACTCTCTAATGATTAAGTTAAATAATAATCAAACTTAACGAGAGATAACTCTAAGAACAATGAAGCTGTAAGCACGAATTACAATGTGTAAATCATGTACCTTTTTACATATAGTGTCTATTTATATAGGAATTCATTCTCTAGTCTTAGAGTCCTTTTGGATTATTAATTTTTAACAAGTAATCAGAGTTTGATTAGGACTTCTCATCCCTATCTCGATAGAATTTTTCGTGTTTATCTTTATCTCATCCTATCTGGTCTGAGACACTCAATTCCACTAGGATTAAGGCATATCATGTGTTTTTAAGAACCGGTAATTATTCATTTGGAGTGGGTAGAGGAACATGTGCGTCAATAGTTTTTCCCTAGTCGACAAACACCTAAATATACTCCACGCAATTCTTCCGCACAAGATGTAACGACTTGAATTTTCAAACTTTTTTTGAAAATATTATAAAATAGTTGATAGAGGTAGAAGAGAACTCACTACCCAAGGTGTCAATCCACAAGGCTTTCGTTGAAGTGAAATAAAATCCACTAACAAGGTACAAAGGTACAGAAGAGTACAAAAGTGTGGAAAAGTAAAGATACAATAACTAACTACAACATCTACTAACGTAAACAGAAAGAAAAGTAAAGGGAGTGACAATCTCGATAGAAAACCCATCAACTACTCTAAGATCTCCAATCAACAAGTCCTTCTTTCCCTGCACACGGAAGACTGGGGGGAAGGAGGAAGAGGGTTTGAGCTATCCACATGCTCAGTAGGAAACTACTGACTATTAACTAGTATGCACATGATGGGTGTGTGCCCAAGTGTCCACATGAAAACGTACTAAAAATATATAAAGGAACAAGACTAAAGAGAAGCACATACATCCTTAAGTACAATTGACACAAGTACTATACTGACAGTGAACACAGACTCAACTCCTAAAAAACCCCAACGGGCACTGTGAAATAGTCTCCAAGATCCGACCAAGTGGACAACGACTCGAACACTAGTCAATACTCTACTACGGGGGGTAAGACAACCCCAGGGGCCTACCAGAAGGGCCCAAAGAACCACAACACTCCACTATACTTACCAATTCATTTCACAATCCTTGCTCACTCTTAGACACCGTTATAGATTGGATTCACTTATAAATTTTGGGATATTTGAATGATTGAGGTAAGTTTTCCAATTATCTCAACCTTGTCAAAACAAATGAGTCATATAAGTCCACTTTTATAAGATAGGGGATAATCAACCATTTGTTCATTTTTATTAATATTTTATCGCATCTTCCCAACTTGTCAAAACAACAGGGTCACGAATCTCAACCTCATCAAAATAAGAGAGTAATGTGCTAAGCTTCCCCTAAAACCCATCGGCCGATGTTTTCAGTTTGGTCCAAAACTTACATGGGAACTCGTATCTCCCCCTTTGGTCAAAGACTTCTTCCTACGATCACCCGAAAATAATCACTATGGGTTCCGTGACTTGCAGGAACACAAATATCCCACTTAACATTTATAAAGGTATTATAAGATCACCTTGGATACTAAATACACATTCACATTATTATAGATTCATCACTTTGATTTCATGAAGTTATGAATTTAGAATGAAAGATTCGAGATTGCATATGGGTAGCTCTCGTAGGACATACTCCCTATATTGGACATTCATTGCATATATTAGGTTCATTTTTTGGTTCATCACATCACAACTCAACCTTGACCACATCAAGGGAGACCACATTTCTTTCAATGCCTTCCACCTTGAAGATATTAAGGGAGGCCACACCAATTTGTACAAGTCACAAGACTACTTTGATTTATCCTACATTAACCCATAGATTTTCCCAATCAAGTTAGGATACCACAATATAAGGGGGAAAGTCCATGTTGGTTCAAGGAATACCATACTTTCCTTCAAACACACCTAGACACTTGTGATCATTACCAACTCAAGTCTAGAGGCTACTTTGACATTTTACCGAATACTTAGTGGCCATGGAATTTCAAGGCCACCCAATGACTTATCAAGTCCATCAATACCACCCACAACTTCAAGAACAATTTCCAAGACTCATACCGACTTTCCAAACTCAAATTGACATTTCATCGAACACTTGGCCTTCACAAGTTTGAAGGCCAAGGAGACAATATTTTAGACTAGGGTCAAATCTCCTCACATCTCATCCACAAGGGCTCAACATCAACAAACTCTAGAAAACCTAGAGGAGGGGGAACAAGAGGGAAAACACTCACCCACACTAGCACATAAAAGAAAGGAGAGAGAGGTTAACCACTTTTACTTCAAGATTTAGAAATATCTAGGTGAGAGATTCTTTGCAAATCGACGATCCAAGACCACCATTATATAACCCTTGAGAAGCTCGTCAAGGTTGGTGAAGAACTTTTCTTCAAAAGCCCTAGAGAGAGGGCTCAAATGAAAGAGAGAAAGTGGAGAAATTTAGAGATAGATAGAGAAAAGCCCTAGAGAGGGAGTACTCAATCTTGCTTCAAAATTATGGGAGAGGGTAGAGGAGAACACTAGGTACAAGGTTGAAGAAGACCTCATGCCTAGATTCCATATAGGGAGAGAGATAGACAAGAGAGAAGTTGAGAGGAAGGAGAGAGAACTCACCTGAGAGCTATGGCAGCTGAGAGGGAGAAAAGCTGCTCGAAAATAACATAGGAAAGTCCTAAGTAAGGTTTTTATACTCAGGACAAAATCTCAAAATTACCTCGACAATTTAACACACGCTCTACGAGAAGAACATGCTCTAATTTTCGGAAGAACAGAACACGGCCTAACATGGCCAATCTATCAAGCTCTGGTCTACCGGAAGAGCAAGGCCCTTCTTCCGGAAGACGAAGGCTCTGCCCTTTCCAGCAACCCCTTCACTCTCTGTTCTTCCGAAAGAGCAGAACTCTTCTTCAGAAAAGCCACGAACTCTCGCAATCCTCTCCCACGTGCTCCTTCCCCTTCTCCCGGTAGTCCAGCTCTCTGGACTTCCTCTCCTCTTCTCTTCCTCTCCCACTGCCCTTCTCCCGCAACCTCTCCCGTTCTTCCGATAAAGGAGGCTTGCCCTCATTTCCCCTATCTTCGGAAATTGGAGAAGTGTTAGGGGAAATGAGACAAGGGTCATCTTTCGGGCCTAAATCCTTCGTTCGGACTTCGATTTGAAATATTCAAGTTGCGTTGGATTCACAATTGAATTCTCTATGACTTTCAAGGGTCAAACACATCACAAATCAAGAGAATGTTTTGAGATCAAGATCAATCAAAATTTAAGAAATAGAATTTAGGATTCTAAATTCGATTTACAAATTTCTAAAACATTACACATGATATCATCATGCTGCACAGATTGGATGTCGCGCCAAACTACTCGACTACTTGATGAACTGAATGATCAAAGTACCGAACTCAATGCTTATGTCCAGAGTATTTGAAAAAATTCTAATTTGGCTAAATCTGGAAACACCCTACTATAATTGCCCCAAACTTTGGCTACTTTAGCCAAACTTACGTAGTGGACAAAACTACTAGATGGACTTTACACTATCATTATACTTAACAGATCATCAAACGGTCAAGTCTGGAACGTCTTATTAATTGTACATTTAATGATGATGGAAGTGGAACATATTTTAAGGAGAGTTTACGTTGTGTACATGTGCCCCCAGAGATATTTATAAACAATCTTACTCTTAAAACCAACTTTACACTTCCCCTCTGCCTTTTCATCTTATATGCTCCAGAGCTCTGTAAAACCCTAGAAATCCATTCGATTCTTGAAACTCTTTGTACGATTACTTCTTCCAACCACATTCGTTGCTTATTTTTACTCTATAAGCCTTCTTAATTTTATCATTTCTGGAAAATCAGATCGAAAGTATACCCTCTTAAGGATACTTGGTGAGTGTGGTAGTTATTTTAATGGTTGTAGTCTGTATTTGTGCACCACGTATACATGATTCACACTTGGACTATGTCATGAATTGAGGGGAAATGATAGGTACATGCTTAGGAGGGATGGTATATGATTTTGTATTTATGTGATTTATGTAATCATGCTTTATTAAAGCGTATCTGAGGAAACATGTGGAAAGTGGGAAACGTGAGAAAAGTGGGGAAACATGAGAAAAGCGGGGAAAGTTGTGATACCTTAATATACAAGGTCTAAATAGGGCCCCGTGCTTGAGACATTTAAGGGCGTGATGGACATGGATAAAAATGTCCTTTGGCAAGTAGACATACTTGTGGTGGTTGGAATTCGGTGGCCCAGTTCGGGCGAATTAACATCGTTGATTCAATCATGTTAGATAAGCATTGCTGATGAGATAAGGTTGACATGCGGTGGCCAAACTTAATAACAAAGTGATTATGTGAACTTGTAGTAAGGCATGTCTCTAGGAGATGTATGTGGGGCAAGATTTTTTGGGGCATCATCTGTATCTATTCTGTATCTGTATATGTTCTGTACTTATGTATATTGTTGTACCACCTTTGTTTTGTTCTGTATTATTTGGATATTTCAGTATCACCTGCTTCTATTCTAGTTTTCAAATTGGATGTTCTATGTTGATATATACAGACCATTGTTGTTGTTTCTTATTTATCTACGCTTCTGTTTTTCTGTCAAGTTTACTATTTCTTACACACTCTTGGGTTTTCTGTATTTTGTTATACATTGATAAATCCAGGTCTTGGAGTAGCTTTTTGGAGGTACACTATGGTGTTGGAGCTTGGAGCTTGGAGAAGTCTTGGTAGTTTTTTTGCTTACTTACTTGTTCTTGTTATGTTATTTCCTTTTTAGTTTGGATTTGGAGAAGTTGTAATATGGGTTTTGGTGGAAGTTGTAATATGTCAATGTAATTTGTGGTTAATACTTAAGTGAAATGTTTATATTGAGAAGTCTTTTGTTAGTTGGTCAATGGCATAATTAATTATCTTGGTTGGATTTTCTGTTATTTCACGCTGCTGTGTCCGTGAGGCATTTAAATATGTCATGCTGGAACGGGGCGTGACATGCTGCATATAGAAAATCCAAAAAGTGTCAAAAACCAAAACCCTATTATTGTTTATTAGAAAACATATCATATCGAATGGAGTTCTTGTTTTCATCTTATTAATTTCCAACAAAAATTTTCAAAAAATGGTCAACATCGTTAGGGTTAGTGGTCAAATTAGACTATGGACTTGTTGTCATTTTTTTTATAATCAAGTTTATAATTTGAAATGTTTCCCAAGGCTATATGTCGGATGTCATGTTTTGAATTGTAAACCGAAAAGAAAGTCCATACATCGCCATAATCCATAAGGATCTCTCCTTATGTACTAACCTCAAATTAGTGTTGGTGTATAGGTAGCAGCACAGAGCATCCAGTAGATTCTTAGTTCCTGTCTATGAGGATTACTCGATCAGTAGCACGAGCAATGGCGAAAGATGCCCAAAACCGTCAGGAGACAGGAATGGTCCCTATGGAGGACTATTTAGCTATCTGGAGAAGTGTAGAAAATATCCCACCCATGGTTGACGCCCTCCTCTCTCAGTGTCAAAATCCACCTTCAACTTAGCCTGCTGGGGCTAAAGCATTAGCTACACAACAACAATCACTCAACACTGGGGCAATTCCTGCTCAAGTGATATCAAACCTTGTTATTCCACCATCTCCGGGAATAATCCTTACATTACCAACCGGGAGTTTTGCATCATACCTTGTGCCCACTCAACCCATATTGCCAGTTCAACCACCAATTGTGCCAACCCTGCCAGTTCTACCTCATATGCAAGAAGACCTGAAAAGTCATCCTGATGACATTCTTGAAAGAAAATAAGTTGATACCTAGTTGACTCACAAAGTTCAACAATTGGAAGAGGCCTTGAAGTCTTTGTGGGGCCCTAATGTATATACCTCAATGAACTTTGAAGATTTATGTTTCTATCCCCAGATGTAGTTGCCACCAAAATTCAAGATACCAGATTTCTCCAAATATGATGGGACCGGGGAACCCATGACTTACCTGTGCCTTTATGTTGGGGCACTTTATGGTTACCCCAACCCATAGAAGTTGAATCAGTGGCATGATCCAAACTCAGCTATTATGGATCAAATCTCATACAACAAAGCGGACCTGCTTAGCATCATGACTTCTAACATCTAGCTAGTGTGTGGATGTTGTCTTTTTTGGTTGTCTCTCTTCTTTTCTTTTCTTCTCTTTTCATCTATGTTGTCTTTTCGCTCATTTACTCTTTGTAAGTGGCGTTCCTTTTATTTAATGATGCTTTTAAAAAAAATGTTCCATCGCATCCTGATAGGGGCATTTGCTCAGTGTTTTGCCCATTTAGATCTGAAATACTTCCATTCCTGTCTCGGGAATTTGTTCGTCAGTATCGCCATAATGTAGAAATGTCCATTGACCACCTTTTCTTAATATGAATGAAGTAAGAGTCAGGTGAATCTTTCCGAAAGTATGCATTAAGGTGGAAGAATTCAGCTTCTCAAGTGGATCCACCCTTGGTTGATTCCGAATATGTGCACCTGTGTTTTTCATACTTGCAAAGGTATCTATTATGAGAAGTTCTATACTTATATTGGAAGATCATTCAATGAGATCACTTAACAAAGAAAAATGATCGAATATGGGATTAAGACTGGCAAAATCTTGGATCCATATGCCAAAATGGAAGAAATCTCGATCTTATCTGTTGCCAGGTATAAACAATTTCCTCAAAAGAAAGGTAAAGAACCATAGGTTTCAGCTTTTATCTCGATTCCACAATAAAATCCTCCATTCTCTTTCCAACCTAGATATTCAAATCGTCTGTATGTGCAGCCAACATATTACCCCTAACAACCGACACCATTTCAGAACCCCACCAACTTTTATTCAAATCCATCTTTTCATAATCCCACACATCAAAATACCTTTAGAAGAAATTATCCCCTTATCCACGAAGAAATTCCAATAAACGCACTTCAACTCTATTAGGCATAACAATGTCAGAAATATTCCAATGCCTAGTGGCTTCGGGACATCTAAACCATGTTCATGTTCGACCATTATATAATCCTCTTCCTCCTAATCACTGAGCAGATCTACAATGCCTATACTATTCTGGTCAAACCGGTCATGATACTGAGAATTGTTGGACGCTAAAATATAAAGTTCAAGATCTAATTTATGGATGGTTTGTCAATTTAGAAGATGTCAAGATGACACCAAATGTGACCACCAACTCACTCTCGAACCATCAGGGAGTTAACATGTTTTTTAAAGAAGGAGAAGAAATAGATTCACGAAATTTGATTGGTCCATCTGAGACCATCGTTCAAACCAAAAAAATTCCATTCCGGGGAAGGCCTATCATGATAATGGACGGATACTTCAATTAGAAAAATTCTAAAAACATCAAATCAGGGCAATAAAAAACTACGTCATGAAGCCCCACAAGTACCAAATTTACTTAAGCTCTCGCTTTCATTGCTTTTTAAATTAGAAGGCCTAGCCACCCAAGTAAAGTTATCACTAGGTTAATCTGTACTTCATGTTGCAAGGAGTGGAAGGAATAAGTCAGGGTAATAATTCACATTGACCTAAATGGTCATACCATGAGATTTTACCACCTATCTCATGATAAGTAAGTGATTGAGTTTTTTATGCAAAAAAGGTAAACCACTGAATGCTATCTAGGAAAGAAAACACCTGCTAAAATCATGAAGATAAGGTATGGTTTTTAAGAGTAATCTCTCATGGTCAAATTGAAGATAGAGCTATGTATTGTCTGGCAACAGTCTTTATCCTTTTTAAAAACAAATTACGGAACTTGAGTGAATCCCAATGATAGTGTAAAAATTCTCATACTTGGCTGAGGTATAGGGTGGTTAACTTTCCAACCATACAAAAATAAATAATAATTTCGAATCGAAAGACAAATTATCTGAAGAATTTGGTTTGGACGAATACATATGAGTTATGTTATTTCAAAATATGTCTTAGCAATTGAATTTCTCTACACTTATATGATTTTGACAAAAATATGGCAATAATTCGAAGATCCCGAAAAAATATAGAGACATCAAGCCTGAGTGAGTTTCAAACCAATTCTTTCTTTGAACAGAGTTATCCCACAATTCACCCAAAATTAAAATGATATGTCCATATTAAAATTCAACTGAATTCTGAGATTGTTATCCTTTGAAGAGAATAATTCCATATCTCAAAATGACATGTTACCCTCTTCCATGAATAAAATCACACTCATAAGAAATCTTAAATTCTTCTAAAATGAGTCGAACACCATACGTGTCTCATGATCACAATCTTGGAAGTCTTAAAAACAAACCATGCCATAACGAGGAAAGGATTTTAGGTCATATTTGATATTTTGAGCTTTATTGTTTCATTCTATTAAAAAACCTCTAGTTTGCCACTTTGAGCCTTTAAACGTTTCATTTGATTAAAGTCATAGGACTCAGGGACGAGCAAGGTTTGACATGCACACAATTGGGTGACATTAGGATAAAGAAACTCAATTATCACTTGAGGATAATTTAAAAAAAAGGGCTACCAAAGATGTCCAAATGAAGGAAACCTGATGTTAAAACACATCCTTCCAATCCAAGAAGAAGCAAAGGGAAAATTTGCTCCCAATAATCAAGGCTCGAAAATGTTGACTGGAGAAGTCGTGATTCTATCAGAAATAGATGGACGAGAATTCTCGCAGCAACTCAACATAGAAGTGCTCCAATGCTACCATTATTAATATGTAGTAGATCTTCAAGATATGGTGATTGCAATTTTTCTTTTGAATAAGACATTTTATTCCTATTACTATTCCAAATGATCTGAATAAAAGTGTATTCGAATTCTGTCTTTCTATCTCATTGTATTCTTTTCTCTAATAAAAGGCGGCCAAATAAAAAATCAAACAAATCAAACAAATCATCATCAAAAGAAGATATGATGATCACAGCGACCACCGTCCCTTTAACATAAAATAAAGAAAGGGATTCCAAAGTTTACCTTCTCCTTAAAATTCATTCTTTCTCTCTGAGAGTACTCCGGAAGTTTATGATTATTTGGAATAGGGCAAAGAAGAGTTTGTATTTTTAAAATTTAAAACGCAATCACTTTAAAAAAGATCCAACATAGTTAAAACCCGAAAGGGGACTACGACAAAAAAATTTGGCACAGTCAAAACTCGAAAGAGAAAGATGTGGCAAAAATGGAACAAAAAATCTGGCACAATCAAAACTCGAAAGAGCGAACTATGGCAAAAAATGGAACAAAAAATCCAGTACATTCGAAATCCCAAAAAATGAGCTATAGAAAAAATGGAATAAAAAAATTCAGCGTAGTCAAAACCAAAATGGACTACAGCAAAAATGGAAAAACAAAAAAATCAAATAAAGAGGACCAAACATCTCCATGGAAAAACCAAAAAAGTACGAGGATAGTTCCAAAGATGTCAACCCCATACTCAAAGAAGAAGAAATGAGGAGAAGGTGCCATCAAAACATAAAAGGGTACAATCTAAGGTTACTGAATGCTCGTCCTTAATCACATCAAACACACCAGCCTAACATGATTACCCCTTATCCAATATTACAACCAAAAACAAAGTCCTAATTGATCTTCGAATTGGCATGTCTTGTTGAGAGAACTTTCAAGATGAACTTTTCACTCTGATATTTCATGGTCATATTCTTAAACAATCTAAAGAGAATGTTCACTCAAAGGGAGACATAATGACTCTCAGTTATCTCCAATATTTGACTCATCATTAATGATATTTTATCACTCCATCATTGCTGACAGAGTATGTGAACCATTCAAAATTCGAATCCAAAAAAATCCGTCGTATGCATATTGAAAGTACTATACATCCACCTCTTTTTACAAATCCCCAATACAAACCACATTAAATTCTTGGGCAAAATATGCATTGGATGAAAATGTGAATTAAAGTCATCTCTGAAATCAAGATTATGTAAGTAAAGCTTCACACATTCACAACACTTTGAGTTGAAAGATGGCATAAGATATCTCGACAAACCCATAGCATTTAGAAATTCTAATGCTTTTCATATCTAGATAACTAGACCTCTCATTAGGGCTGTCCAGCAGACGGATAAAACCGACCAAACCAACCAATCCGCATTCAAACCGATCCATCCAACAAGACTCACGGACGGTTGGCGGATGAAGAAAATTAAAATCCGCTACAAGTGGATCGAATCGGATTAGGAACCGATCTGCCAAAAATCAATCGAAGGTATCCCTACTGACAAATACTGTTATTATATGGTAAATAAGAAGGATACTAATAAGGAAATATCAACTCATCAAGTCAGCTCGGTCATAAAGTGAGGAGAATACCTCGGCAAAATAAAATCTCAGGTATCGATTAGTCATCATGGGATTGTTACCCCCATCGTGTGTTTCATGAATCATTATTTTGTAAGGAAGCTCAGAGGAACAATAGTCCAGAAGTACAACGGAGCTAACCCATTTGATACTTTATAGTTTAATTTATATTTTAGCCACTATTATTGTCTATATGTTATTACTTGGAGGAACATTTCAACCCACATCACTCCTATTTTTTAGCATCTTTCTATAATCTATTACGCTATCAAACAAATTTTAAGCATATCATATCATAAAAAATAAATCTTGGGATTTTTAATTTTAGACAATTTTATTTTACTGTTCTTTCTATTAATTTATGAAGACAGTTGTGCTTGGACAAAATCCACCCAAAACGACTAATCCGATCTGCCAAAAAACGCATCCAAACCGATCCGTCCAAACAACACTCACGGACGGTTAGCGGATGGAATAAACAAAAATCCACCTCGAGCGGATCGGATTATGAACCGAACCAATCTGCCCCAAACCGATCCGCGGGCAGCCCTACCTCTCATGTGTAAATGTTCAAACAAATGAAAAAGAACAAATTGTCTCGAAATTGAATAAAAAATTCGCAAACTGGGCCAATACCCCACATTTTTCATTCAAACTGGAGCATCCCTTGTATTTTGCATAAGCATGGGCAAACCCCACATTTAACAATCAGTCCGGGATCGAACTCCTGTTTTCCTAATTTCTGCGCAAGCCATGGACGAACTCCCATACTTTAAAAAATTGGGGCAATACCCTGCATTTTGCATTCAAACTGGGATAATACCCCGTATTCGACATTCAGTTAGGCGATGAACTCCCACATTTTCAAAAACTGGGACAATACCCCGCATTTTTTATTCAAACCGGGGCATCCCCTATTTTTTGCATAAGTTGGGAAATTCCTCGCATCTTGCAATTAATCTGAGATAATGGTAATAAGTTAGATTTTGGGGCCTTAGAGTGAGAATTGAAAGTCAAGGGTAATAAGTGTAATTTTAGAAGAAAAAATGAATTTGGGTTCGGAGGTGTCGATGATGGGTGAAGTGTGGCTTATGAAGGAATACAAGATTGTATCTATCCTAGATACGTATGAGTAAATTGTAGATCTTATTTGTATAATGGGTGTTGTTAGCTTCGAAATGAGGTGTGTAGTAATCTGAGAGGTGTCAATGGGTTCTATAAATAAAATTGAATATGTAAAAGCTCTGTATTTCTTAAATACAAATCAACTATGAAATGTATCAAAAAGAATTGAATTTGTAATGATAGTAAGAGGAAATTCTAATTAAGAGAAGTGGATTGTGAATGTGAGAGAAGGGAGTTCGGCTGAGGAGGAAGAGTTATTGTTGCGGGAATTGCATAGGTGATTTACGCAGAGAAGATGATGAATAGTGGTCTGAGGGAAAAATAAAGAACCCAATTTGCGACGAAAAGTTCTAAATTTTAATTGAGCCATTTGAGGTGTTGAGGAACCCGTGGATATTTTAGAGAAATTCTACAACCAGGCGAGTACTCTTGAAATTGTGTAAATTAGAATATCGTATGTGATATATTTATAGAAGGATAAGAAGTATGATAAGAAAATGGAAAGAATGATTATCTTGAAACAAACAAACTGGAATGGCTTCATAAGGAAGGAAATGAAGATGTGTTTATTATTGTTAAAGATTTCAAAAGGGGATTAAAATAATTAGAAGTAAGAAAATGGAATCCATTAGAAAATTCTATGAAATCTTGAAGAAATAGAAAAG
>NMUG010005688.1:0-12993 GCA_002855965.1 Monotropa hypopitys | reverse complement strand
GATAGTAGGGGGAGGGCACAGGAGTCCAGACTACCAACTGGACGTAAGAGTTTATATCCAGTGAATTGGACAGAATGAGATGGTTACATCATAGTCATTGTACACAGAGATTTATATCAACACCATAAGCTGAAAAATGAATCGTACCACACATGCTGTTCCGGTGAAATGTCAATGTGCCAGCTGGTGAGCGCCTTTGACGATCTCCTTCGAAACCCCACTGGACAAAAGGGGTCGCTTCATATATGTTATAGCCACTTGTCCATGTTACTGTCATCTGCAAAGGAAAGGAAGTTGAGAACAGTGCTTGGATTTCCATAAAGCTGAGAGTCCAAGTAAAACGGAAGAACACACAAATTAGGACATTATACCAATTTTTTTTATATCAAATTACAGCAATATATTGATTCAGCACTTTTATGATGTTTACTAGTAACAATGCACTTCCATTAACTTCTGAATCCTGATTACCTAGCCAGCTCCTCCTCCTACCCCAACCTTAGCCACCTCATCTCGATCCCACCTATCCCTAGCTGCCGCCTCCCGCCACTGTCTCTCTCTCCCGCCATGTCTCCATCCTCACAGATTCCTTGCTTCCCCCTCTTCCAACACCTCCATCTCCACATTTTTTTTCGGCGAGGTGATAACAGATTTCTTTAGATCTACTTTTATCCAAGACTGTTCTTACAAGTTCTCCGCTGGAATTGTAATCCTCTACCCTAGGGCTTTCTATCTCCATCGCGGTCTCTCCTCCGGAGACATTTTCCAGCACCTTCCCGGAGCTCCGGCATCTTCTCCAGTGACCTAATATACAGTTCCTCCTCAGATTTTCATCCCTTCCCCTTAGCCATTATGCTGGATAATGTTCAACCTCCTTAGGACCTCTTGGAGCAAGATTCTATCGCGGCAACTATTTAGGGAGTGTCTGCTTATCACCGATCCTATGGTTCTATGGTATCATCACAGGAGTTCACGAAAATTATATTCCTCGCAAAAGACCTGAGTTGCACAATGGTAAGCCTGTGGTAAATTTTTCTCATTCGGAGGTAAAACAATGTATAGTTGATTTGCAGTTTATGCTAGTTGCTCAATTCTACAACTTTAGGCCCTATGTTGATGAAGTTAAAGGTGTTATTAGGACTATATTGGGGTCTGAAAGAGGAAGCTTTTGTTGTTGTTTTGGATTCGAAACACTTGCTCATCCGGTTCAGATCAGATGATGACTACAAACGATCATGGCTTAGGGATGCCCTCCACATCAAGGGACATCATTTTTTCATGTATCCTTGGTCGCCATTTGTAGCCTCCAATGTTGAGTATCTTATCCATTGGGTGTGGATTGGACTTCCAATGTTGCCTTTGAATTGTTCCATGAAGATTTGTTGGCATCCATTGTGAATAATTTGGGTCAATTTCTGGCTATTGATAACATTGACTTAGCATCTTGTATTAATCTATTCGAAAGTTCTGAAGTCGAGAAGGAATCAGAAACACAGAATTCCTACTCAGAGGGATGCAAGTCTTCTAACCCAACTATTCAAGCAATGCTGACAGATAATAAAACTAAAGAAAAATCAAACCGGAAGGAGGTAAATCATAGATATATAATGAGGTTCAAAGATATTATCAAGCATGGCAAGCCAAGGAAGGTTAAGAGGAAGTTAAAGAAAAAGGATGGAACAAATCATGCAGCCATTGAAAAGAGGCGTGAAAAAGATCGTGATGGCGCTAGGAAAGAGCATTAAAAATAGTTGAAATGGGAAAACTTCTTGAAATAGATTTTCACAACAATGAAGACTTCTGGATTAACCATTTAGTTGATGAGGACTTGAATGTCTAATTGTCTTTATGTTATGTTGGGTGCTTATTGTGCTTGTTATTGATCGTGTTTTGGTTCTTTTTTTAGGAAACCTTGTTGATTGGCTCCTTGCTAATCTTTTGGTGTTTCTCGTTCTTCCTGCCTTTCTGTTTTGTTCATATTCTCGATGTACTCTTTTATCGTTCATATGAATAAATCTCTTCTTTTGCCGATAAACAAATGTACTTCCATTACGTAGGTATCGTAGGAAATCTCTAAAAGTATTAAGAGTACGTGCAGCCTAAGGAACACAGATCAAATAGAATTCCAGAGAGGACATTGCCCTTAGAACTTGAAAGAAACACCATCAGCATTGTTGAAATATTCGAATGATATATACTCTTCTCACAATGAGGAATTATTTATAGACCAGATACAAAGGAAAATAAGGAAAGCAAAATCAAAACTAATTATTCTACCTACCTAAATTGAATTAATTACAATTTTCCTAATATATATGCTACCATACTAACATATATGCTACCATATACAATAATTATTTCCAACACTTCCTCTCAAGCTGGAGTGTATACGTCGTATACTCCAAGTTTGCGACATATAGAGTCAATAGAAGTCTTGGGAAGAGCCTTCGTGGAAATATCAGCAAATTGAGAGTTTAAATGAACAAAAGACATGCTAATCTCTTTAGATTCCACTTTTGACCGAATAAAATGACAATTAACTTCAATGTGTTTTGTCCTCTCGTGGAATACTGGATTTTTAGTAATATAAATCACATCCTAATTATCACAATATAGAGGGGTGGGAGAGTTCACCGGAATCCCAAACTCTTGTAGAAGTGTACGTAATCAAGTCAACTCACAAGTGGTATGAGCCATTGCTCTATACTCTGATTCGGCACTAAAATGTGCTACAACTGATTGTTTCTTACTTTTCCATGTCACAAGATTGTCACCTATAAATGTGCAATAATCAGTGGTAGAGCGACGAGTGGTAGAGCGACGATCAGCAGGAGACTCTGCACAATCAGCGTATGTATATCCTTTGACACGGAGATGTTCAGATGCTTTGTAGAGAAGTCCACGTTCAGGAGCATTTTTAAGATATTTCAAGATACGTATAACAGCTTCCATATGAGGTACTCGAGGACAAGTCATAAATTGGCTGACATATTGACTGCATAGGAAATATCGGGTCGAGTAATAGTGAGATAAATAAGTTTACCCACAAGTCCCCGATACATCTCAGGATTATCAACTAACTTTCCATCTTCAGGCAAGAGTTTAACATCAGTCTCTATGGGAGTAGCTACAGGTTTAGAACCTAAATAACATGTATCCTTCAAAAGATCGAGTGTATTTCCTTTGTGATAAACTGATGTCCGCTTTGGAACGAGTAACCTCAATGCTAGGAAAATACCGAAGTTTGCCAAGATCCCTAGTGAGAAAACTGGAACAAAGGTGTCGAATCAATACTTGAATCCCAATATTGTCGCTCCCAGTGATGACAATATCATCCACATATACCACGAGAATCACAATACTACGAGTGGTCTTTTTAAAGAATACAGAATGATCAGCTTGACTTCGAGTCATACCATGAGACACGACGGTGCTATTGAATTTACTGAACCAAGCTCGGGGAGATTGTTTGAGGCCATAGAGAGATTTGCGAAGACGACACACAGACTCTCCCTGGGACTCAAATCCGGGTGGTTGAGCCATATATACTGTCTCAGAAAGTTCTCCATAAAGAAAAGCATTCTTCACATCAAGTTGATGGAGAGGCCAATCAAGGTTGGCAGCAAAAGAGATAACAATGCGGGCCGAATTGAGCTTGTCAAACGGAGAAAAGGTCTCGGTGCAGTCAAGCTCATAGGTTTGAGTGAATCCTTTGGCCACAAGACGAGCTTTTACACGATCAAGGGTACCATCAGAATTGTTTTTGACAGAAAACACCCAACGATAACCCACAATATGAGCTCTAGAAGGATTGGGAACAAGATCCCAAGATTCAATGACAAAGCGTGCATCTCTTCTTCCATAGCAGAATGCCATCCAGGATAAGAAATAGCCTCCTGATAAGATTTAGGAACAGAAACAGAGGACGGAAACACAGAAAAAGCACAAAAAGATGGTGATAAACGATTATAAGAAACAAATTGTAAGATAGGATGAAAGGTACATGAACGAATACCTTTACGTTGAGCAGCGTAATCAGTAGCCGGGTGGCAAGCTCAGAAAGACAAGGAGACTGATCAAGATTAGTCAATACTGGTGGTTGAACACATCCACTTTCAAAGGAATAATATGGGACTGTCTTAAAGAATGTTACGTCGGCACTCACGAATTGCTTTCGTAACAAGGGACTGTAACACTTGTATCCTTTTTTGGGTCCGAGGGTAACCAAGAAAGATACATTTATGAGAATGGGGATCAATCTTAACAAGACGTGGAGATAAATTATGAACAAATGAAACACATCCAAAAGTTTTGGGAGGAAGAATATAACTATAATTATCAGGAAACATGACCTTATAAAGAATTTTGTCATCCAAAGCTTGAGAAGATGTTCTATTTATGAGATAATTAGCTGTAAGAATAGCATATCCCCAAAAAGGTTTTGGAACTTGCATGTGAATCAAGAGAGCACGAGCTATAGCTAAAATTGACACATTTTTTCATTCTGCAACCCCATTTTGTTAAGGAGTGATGACACAAGAGGTTTGATGAATAATACCATGAGTTTCATTAAACTGTGTAAATTGATGAAAAAGGTACTCTTGAGCATTATCAGTTCTTAAAATATATAGTTTAGCATTGAATTGATTGACAATCTCAGCATGAAACTTTGAAAAGACAGAGAATATTTGAGACCGATCTTTGAGAACATATACCCAAGTTAAACGAGAGAAATCATCATCAATAGATATAATAAAATAGCGAGCACCACAGAGGCCTGTAGTGCGTGCAGGTCCCCAAACATCAGAATGAACTGAAGCAAATGGTTGTGAAGATGGTGACTCAGGACGCAAAGGAAAGGTAACTCTGTGGTGTTTACTAAATTCGCAAGTATCACAATTAAAAGAAGAAAAGCTAGAGAAATTGGGAACTAGCTTGCGTAGATTGGCAGAAGACTGGTGCCCAAGACGGCAATGCCACTGATAAGGCGTGATAGTAGAATGTAGAGCAGATGTCCTGGAAGAGATGATCGGTTGCTGCTCCTCCTCCTCCTGGAGGTAATACAGGCCGTTCTTCTCATACCCCAAACCAATTATCATCTGCGTCTTTAGATCCTGAAATTCACAACGAGAAGGATAGAAAAATATAGAACACTGGTGAGTATGAGAGAGTTTATGAATAGAAATAAGATTAAAAGGGAACTGTGGTAAGTATAAGACAAACCGAAAAATAAGACTAGATTAGGAATATGTACCAATGTCACGAACAAGAATTTTAGAGCCATCGACAATTGTAACATAAGAAGGAACGAACAGCAACAGTGATGACTATGGCGAATCAGCAATAGATCTGGAACAGTGAACGACAATAGTGAATAGATATGTTCACAGCAACGAACAGATCTGGAATGAACAGTGATAGCTAGCGGTTGTTGAGAGAGGCAAAAGACGAGAACAGATCGAGAGAGATCCGACTGCTAAGCAGTCTGAAACTAAGCCGAAGAATAGCTTTAAATCAATCTAGAAATCAATCCTTTAACTAATCCAAAAAAAATATTAGATTGGGCTGCAGTAGAGAAATAGAACGTCCAAGCGGTAGATCGCGGGAGGACACAATCGGTGGCGAGAGATAGGCGGCAATGGATGGGGCAGGGGTGAGGAGAAAGTGTTGATCCAAGGTTTCGAGATCTGGACTGCGACTGTGAGAGGAGGAGGCGACGGCGACTGTGAGAGTCGTCGGACTGTGATTAGGCGGCGACAGTGAGTGACGAGAGTTGCCGGATGCTGGAGGGTCGCCGACTGAGATGGCGACTGCGACTGAAGAGGCGGTGGTATCTGGTTGGGTCACCGGCTGAGACGGCGAGGAAGAGAGATCTGTCGAATCGAGAGAGAGAGAGAGATCCAGTTGGTCGGAGATGGCGCCGACGATGGCACCTGTGATGAGTGGCGGCGGTTGTAGTTTTTTAGGGTTTTGGTTGCTTATGAGTTTGAGCTCCAAACAGAAGAACGAAATGTTGAGGGGAAAAAAGAAACGAAAAGAGTCAGGTTCCTGGAACCCGCTCTGATACCATTCGAATGATGTATATTCTTCTCACAAAGAGAAATTATTTATAGATCGGATACAAAGAAAATAAGAAAAGCAAAATCAAAGCTAATTATTCTATCTACCTAATTTGGATTAATTACAATCTTCCTAATATACATGCTACCATACTAACATATATGCTACCATATATAATAATTATTTCCAACAAGCATGTTCTTGGCAAAACTAGGGGCCAGATCTCTTGGTTTACAAGGATAGAGAATTGTCATACTTTATGTATCTTACCCTAAGTTTTATAGAGGAAATAAACAAATAAATAGATATAATGGAACCGGGGATACACTTGATAGAATTTACAAGAGAGATAGAGAAAAAGACGGCTAGGGTTTTCTTATTGAAGTGATTTTAGAGTATTACAAGAGTAAGCCTTATATAGGCAAGGAAGAAAAAGAAATAGGTAACAATCCTATAAGGAAAACAAAATAATTGGAAACAATCCTATAAGGTAATGAAATAAAGGAAATAATGAACTATCCTAAAAGAATAAGAATCTAGCCTAAATAAATACAAAGCTAATAATGAAAGGCTAATCAAAAGGAAATAATATCCTTATTTCCTAACATCCCCCTTCAAACTCATAATCCAGCCGCACGCAACATCTAGAGTTTGCCAACAAAGAAACAAAATCGTTGCACCGTTTGAGAATTCGTAAAAAATCGCCAACTGGAGAGAAGAGGTGACAAAGGACAGGGAAATAGTGTCGCGATCAAGTTGTTGAGGAGTAGTATGGCAATCAATCTCAATATGCTTTGTCCGCTCATGAAAAACCGAGTTATGATCAATCTGAATAGCACTTTTATTATCACAATAAAGAGGGGTCGATCCATAGAATGCGACACTCATATCCTCTAGCAACCAACGCAGCCAAACAATCTCATTGGTGGTCGATGCCATAGCACGATACTCTGCTTCAGTGGAAGAACGAGAGACAACTTTTTGTTTTTTACTTTTCCAAGAAATAAGAGAATCACCCAAGAATACGTAAAGGCATGTGGTAGATTTGCGGTCAGTTTGATCATCGGCCCAATCAGCATCTGAATAAGCGGAAAGCTCCAAGGAAGACGTAGAAGGGAACAGAAGACTGTTAAATAGTCCCACGAAGATACCGCAAAATGCGAACAACAACCGCCCAATGAACTGTGGTCGGAGCTGTAACAAACTGACTAACAATATGGACCGCATATGCAATATCAGGACGAGTGATAATAAGGTAGACAAGGCTCCCAACTATAGTCCAATACAAGGTCGGATCAGGTAAGAGAGTGTCGTCAGTCGGGGCATAACGAGCATTTAGTTCAAGAGGGGTATCAACAGTCCTGGTGTCTGATAGACGAGCTCGTTGAAGAATATATGCAGTGTATTTGGATTGGGACAATAAATAACCCTTAGGCGAGAAGGCAACTTCAATGCCCAAGAAATAGCGAAGAGACCCCAAATCCTTCATATCAAATTGACGTGCCAACTCAATCTTCAAGGCAACAATCTCATCAATATCATCACCTGTGATAATCATGTCATCCACATACAAAGAAAGGATAATACGGCCCGTAGAACTGGACTTTACAAATAAAGCCGAATCATGATGGCTACGAGAGAAGCCAAGAGATGTGACCACCGAAGAGAATTTTTCAAATCAAGCTCTAGAAGCCTGTTTGAGACCATGCAATGCCTTTGTTGAGTCTGCAAACTTGTCCAGAAGAGTGAGCAACACCTTGAGGAGAAACCATATACACTTCTTCTTTGAGATCGTCATTCAAGAATGCATTTTTAACATCCAACTGATAAATATGCCAATCACGAACAGAGGCCACTGCAATGAGAGCACGAATAGTAGTCGTCTTTGCAACAGAAGCAAAGGTCTCCTCATAATCCATGCCATATTATTGTGCAAATCCTTTTGCAACCAATCGGGCTTTATAACTCTCGACTGAACTATCAGATTTGGTCTTAATTTTATAGACCCAATGAGAACCAATAGAATTTTTACTAGGCAGAAGCATCACCAAATCCCAAGTACCAGTGCGATGCAAAGCAGATAGTTCATCATCCGTAGCTTGCTGCCAAAGAGGGTCACGAACAGCCTATGTATATGACTGAGGCTCACAAAGATTGTGAATAGATGAAAGGAAGGAGGTAAATGAATTGGAGTAACACGAGTAGTCAAAATCTGGCAAACGAGTGGACTTACGAATACGTTTGGCAGAAAGCGGTATCGGATCTACAACTTCATGAACTTCTTGGGCAGACGAGGAAGGGGGAGCATCAGCAGGGGTGTTAGACCTGCGAGAGTAATGCATAGGAAAAGGTTGTAAAAGAGATGGATTAGGAGAGGAAACAGTAGAGTCGACAACATCATCGGCATCATCATAGAAAGGATCAATATGAATCAGATCATCCTTAGTTACTGTATGAGACAAAGAAGGAATAGAGAAGAAAGGAATATGTTCCATAAATACAACATGAGACATAAAGTTTGTTAGAAACAAGATCAAAACAACGATAACCCTTTCTTCCCTCACCATATCCAAGAAAGACACAAGCAACAGAACGAGAAGACAACTTATTACGTTCAGCTTCCGGACGAAGAACAAAACATGTGCTACCAAAGACTCTCAAGGATGAGTAATCAGGAGCATGACTAAACAACTTTTCATAAGGAGAGATTCCAGTAGTAAGAGCTGTCGGAATTCGATTGATCAAATGAACTGCTGTAAGAATAGTCTCCCCCCAAAACATACTAGGAACACTGGCAGATAACAACAGAGAACGAGCTGTCTCTACAATGTGTCTATGTTTCCTTTTAGCTACTCCATTTTGAGCTGGAGTATCAGTACAAAAAGATTGATGTATTGTACCATCAGATAAAAGTAATCTTTCAAATGCATTGGAAGTGTATTCCTCGCCCAAATCAGTCCTAAAGCATTTAATAACTGTATCATGCTGAGTGTGAACAATGGCCCTGAAAGCTATGTAAATGTCAAAAAATTCTGAACGATGCTTCATCAAATAAACCCAACAATATCGAGTGTAATCATCAATGAAAGATACATAATATCAGGACCCTCCTTTAGTGGCAACAGTGGCATGACCCCACACATCAGAATGAATTAACTGAAAAGGTGCAGTAGAATAGAATGTACTGGGATTAAAAGGTAAAGCGGTAAATTTTACAAGTTTACAACCACTGCAATCAGAAATATCATGAGCATGCAAATTTCCCAAACATCCCTTAGAAGCTAAAAATTTTAAACGAGGGGCCAAAACATGACCACGTCTAGAATGCCAGAGGTATAAACTAGACGAATCTTTATTAAAATAGAAAGAAGACAAATCAGGAGTGGAAGCAGCAACAGCGGGCACTTTCAACTCATCCAATACATATAATCGCCCTTCCTTCGGCCTGTCCCAATCAGTTTCTTGGATTGTGGATCATGCACAGAACAAGATGTGGAAGAAAAGTGTACAAAAAATCCAGAATCACACAACTGACTAACTGAAGCAAGATTCAATTTAAGCGATAGAATACAATAAACATCATAAAGGGACAATGTAGGCGTGCAAACAGAACCAGTAAAGGACAAAGGCATAGGAAATCCATTAACTGTAATAACAGAAACAGGAGAAGAAGATCGAATGGTAGAACTAAACAAAGAAGAATCTGGTGACATATGGTTAGAGGCACCAGAATCTAAAACCCACATGGATGCAGTTCTACCTAATGGACCCGATGATGACAGACTTGTGGAAGAGGTAGTAGACATGGCATATGGTGGTTGGTGTGACTTAGACTGAGTAGAGAGTAACATCTGAAACTGATCAGCCATTGCCAATGGATCAACAAACACGAACAGCGGCAGAACCAACAATCACAAATAACAATCGCGAACAGACCAACAAACAACGGCAATAATCAGTTCCCAACAGCGGCAATGAACAGCGGCAATGAACAGTAGCAAATTCTGGAAAACATTCCCGAACAACGTGGATTGAATCGACAATGCTTTCGTTAACATTGCTCTGATACCATGATAGAATTTACAAGAGAGATAGAGAAAAAGACGGCTAGGGTTTTATTATTGAAGTGATTTTAGAGTATTACAAGAGTAAGCCAGGCAAGGAAAATAAAGAAATAGGAAACAATCCTATAAGGAAAACAAAATAATAGGAAACAATCCTATAAGGTAATGAAATAAAGGAAATAATTAACTAGCCTAAAAGAATAAGAATCTAGTCTAAATAAATACAAAGCTAATAATAGAAGGCTAATCAAAAGGCTAATAAAAAAGAAATAATATCCTTATTTCCTAACAACAGTGATACTTAGATTGATGAGAACAATAATAGAGGATGGTTTTTCCTGTCATCCAGGGACCAGGAGCAATATTTTAAGCAATGAATGTAGAGTTCCAACTTCCAGATATCTACGAATTTGGACATTTGGTCTAGAGGCTAGTATTCATACGAAGATTTTGCGAAGAAAGCTCTGTTCTTTCTTCCAAGTGACATCTTTCATACCCCCCAAAGGCCCGGAATTTCCCATTTATTTGTAGGAAAAATCAACTTGCTCTATGCAAAATGTATGTCCCAAAAGTTTAAGAAAAAAAACTTCAAGAGAACTACTAAGTGTCAAGCTCAGCATGCTTAGCAAGTGAAAGTGATGACTTTCTAGAATGACAATATAAAAAACACAAAGTTAAGATAAACTTACTTCATCCCAAGACTTCCCCTGGGCAAGGCGTGGATAAAGAGGCACTTTAGGATTTGCAAAGGTTATGTTATTTGAAACTGCCACCAACTTTGGCTGCAATACGAGTGCATGTATTAGTCCACATAAGGGCCATTAACATTCTTCGGAAGGGAAAAATCCAGCCAATAGATAAACATTACATGAAGAATTGATTATTGGAAAAGTAAATGTGCAAACAAGATGAATCATAAAGAAATAAAGAAACTCAGTGAACATAAGTGAATAATATACAAAAAGATGCTGGGGCCACACAAAAAAAGAAGAAACAGTCATTTGATCATACATTGGACAATCCGCCTGTAAATAATGCAAAGGAGAAGTCTGCACGCTGATTGATCAACCGGAACCTTAAAGAAGCTTTGCCCGTATTTGTATATTCAGGGTTGGAGAAATTTGCATATTTGTACTGTAAGAACGACATTTTATGCAATCTAAAAAGAAAACATAAGTTGAAACAAAAGAATTCACGATCCATTAAGTCTCGTCATTGACATATAAAACACAAACCTTTATGGGGGCCGAACATATATATGGGGTCTGTTCTTTGGAATCATTAACGTCGTAACAATTTGAAGAGCTGCCACAATAAAACATATCTTCAGTTACTGATATTACCAAAGATGGATGAAGTTAGCAAACGGGCGATATGTCTGAGAACATTTGTGGTGTGATATATCTATTGGGAGCAAAGTGAAAGAGTTAATGACTGCTTAAGCATAGTCAATGAAATCCACTCCTCACAATCATTGTTAACCTATACAAAACAGCAAGGAAGATTATAGAGGTTCAAAGATGGGCATTACTTGAAATTAGCTGGCGAAAAGACACCAACCCAGTCATTCTCCGATGGTTCTGAGTTCTCCAGATCGACATCAACCCATTGAGTATCCCCGCCCTGTTCATAGAAATATCCACATATTTTAAAGGACATAGTGACGTCAGAGATGAAAAGTTACTGGGAACATTGGAAAACATTTGACCGCATGCCGGAGAGGAATTCATTAAAATCTCATTCCTTTAACGAATGGACCGTCTTCATATATTGATTTTTTACTCTTTGTACTTTGTCTCCAGATTTTTAATTTTTTCCTTTTGGAAGCATAAACATGTTGAAGAAATGAGTGGCAGGTGTAACAATCTTAGCTAGTCTGTTAGGTTATTGTTAGTTTGTTATTGAGAGAATATTCGAGAGGTTAGTCTGTTAGTGAGGGGTGAGGCTATATATGTTGTATTCCCTCAATTGATTAAAGGTAGAGAACAAATTCAGGTTCTTCTCCAAGTAATGAAATTCTAAGTTGGTATCAGAGCCATGGCTGCCTCATATCCATTAAGCTCATCCTCAATGCTGCTGAGCTCCTCCTCAGCTGCGGCCACCACTACCCCTCCTGTTGCCTCAGCTACTCCAGTGATCTCTACAGCCGGAATCCCTCAATCTAATCCCTCAACCTTCTCTTACACAAGATCAGATCCCAGTCTAATCCCCAATTTCGGATCTATTCCCCAAATTTTTCCTCCCTCGATTCAGATTCCATCGCCATCTTCCTCATCTCTTATCGCTTCTCCTCTCACTGGTTCTCTGAAACAAGCCTGAAATGTGAAACTAGACCGAAACAATTATCTTCTGTGGAAATACTCCATCCTACCTCTTGTTCGTGGTCACAAACTTGATAAACACTTGCTTGATACACTACCCGCACCACCACAGGTGATTCGGATTCTAGGATCCAGCATTCAAAAAAATCCTTCCTATGAAGAATGGGTCACCACATACCAACTCATTCTTGGATGGCTCCTTGGATCCATGTCAGAACAAGCTCTCACAGAGGTTGTTGACTGTTCCACTTCCTATGAGGTATGGAAAACTCTTGAAACTCTCTTCAATAGCCAAGCACAGTCCAGAATCCTTGAATACAAAGATGCCCTCACAAAGGCAGAAAAAGGTTCCAAAACCATGGTGGATTACCTAGCCACTATGAAGAGTTTCTCTGACAATCTGATGGCAGTTGGGCACCCCATCTCAAACTCAGAGCTCATCGTGGCCACTCTGGGAAGACTATCCGGAGAATATGAATCTGTGGTTGTCAATATCACAAGTAGGGTCATCTCACTCTCCTGGGCAGAGGTTCAGTCACAGCTATTGA
>NMUG010005687.1:0-12992 GCA_002855965.1 Monotropa hypopitys | reverse complement strand
AGTATAATGGGCTAATATATATCCCTAATGACAGATATTAAAGGCCATTTACACCATTGCCCTTCATTAAAAAGGGTTATTTCCCTTGCTTGCCATCCTTACACTCTTATAAACAATTAAATACAATGTGCCTTGTATTTTATTAAATAAAATCATTATAGCTTAAAAAAATGCTAACTCCTCTTCCCATATTATTTTTCCTCTCATATTTTCTTCTAAATTATTACAATATTTTAATTTAATTAATTTAATTTGGTTCGGGCGTGACACATTAGCTATATCATCAAATACCCAGAGCCAAATCCAGAAATATGAGTTAGGGGAGGCTTAAATCATAACTATAGGTAGTACAAACAAAATACAAATATTATATTGATATTTAAGTTAAATTCAATACATAGTTTCCCACAATGAGTTTTCATTTTCCAAATTTTATTTTAACAATGTGTCCAAAGCATAATAAGGAGTCTTGCAACCCGATGCCTACTCCAAAGGATCTTTCAACTTTGGGGCAGGTCTTGCAACCAGATGCTCCCAAAAATTAACTCAAACTAGCACAATCAGAAGTCTTGCAACCTGGTACTCTGCTCCAAAGAGTCATTCAACATTAGGGCAGAGAGCTTGCAACCAGGTGCTCCAAATGAGAATTAAACTAAAAAAACTCACCAAAGCCACAAGCTTGACAAATTGGATTCCAAGTTCTTAGAAGTCACAATCCTCTCTTCCACTGCAAAGAATCAAAACACCAACCAAGAAATCTATAATAAATCTACTATTAAACGACTGACTAAGAAGGACTTTGTTGTTACTTACGTAAAGAGAGCAGATCCTAAAGACCATCTTCTCCAGCTGAAAAGCCCTTCTCTTCCTTTGCTTCACTGTGTCTACAATGGAAAATAAAAAATGGAAACATTGATGTTTCAAAAAAATGGATCCAAACGAGAGCTTCTCTCTCTTGCCTCACGCTGAAAACTTTCCGACCGTTATAGATACAGGCCAAATCCACCAATGGCCACCTGAATCCCCATTTTTCCCAGATCCAAGCAGAGTAACAATCGCCCCTGAGGAGGGACCTCTAAAGAAACCAAAAGTAGTAGGATCGCCCCAACCTCATACTTTCCCTGATCAAAATGAAGGTTGCAATATGCAAATCGACGATCGACCTGTTTCGACCCAGCAACCATCAACCAAAAATGATTCAAATCCTCATGCCCTTGTCAGATCGTTCCGCGCAGCCCTAATGTGCGATAGTAAAGACCCCTCCTCCCTACAGGACCTCTCTCTTCTTTCTGATAGCGAAGACGACTCCCTAGAGACCCCTGAACCCAGCATAGGCAGAGCTAAGCTACGGATCGATTTCTCACAGGACCATCTGAAACGAATTAGATCTAGCTGGAGGAACTGCCTTATAATCAAGTTACTGGGCAGATCTCTCAGCTATTCCAGCCTTATTAAAAAGGCCAAACAAATCTGGCATTTGGATGGCCTCTTCACAATGATGGATGCGGGACTAGGATTCTACATCCCAAGATTTGAATCTAAAGCCGACTACAACAAAGTTTTCACTGGAGGCCCATGGATTATCAACAACCACTACCTTACTGTGCAAAGATGGCATGGCGATTTTCGAGCTGATAACGCCAAAGCTTTGAAAATGGAAGTCTGGCTCCGAATCATTCGCCTCCCTGCCGAATACTACGATGAAGACACCCTCTACCAAATTGCTTCTATCATAGGCAAACCCTTAAAAATGGACGGCAGAACGGCAGACTCCATTAGGGGTTCTTATGCGAGAATGTGCATCGAGATTGATCTTAACAAGCCTCTGGAAGCTGCGATTGGAATAGGTAAGTTCGACTACGCTTTAGAATATGAACATTTACATTTAATCTATTTCTCTTGTGGCAAGGTTGGCCACAGGCGTGAATTCTGCTCAAACTCAGACGTCATTTCCCCTGAACACCCCCAAGACATGGACACAAATGCTACAGATACTTCTCAGACTATTGCGATGATGAATTTCAATGGTCAGAGGACATCTTCTGCTTCTCCCTCTGTGGATTTTTGAGAATGGATGATTGTCAAAAATCGCCGTCGGCCTCCCACCGGGCAAGTTTCTAGCAGGGGAAGAGAGACGAGAAACAGTGCTGTAATCAATGGCTCCTTACAAATTAAAAATCAAAGGCCAAACTCAAAATCGGGTTTTAAGGGAGGTCAAGGAAAAGGCCCAACTTTACGGGCTCACGTTAGCGATTCTAAGACTCAGGCAGAAAAGGGGCAAAATTCTAGGCCCACCACGCAGGCTCGCCCCTTGTTAAATCCCCCCATTAGTGTTATAGACCTTGGGCCCACTTCGAACTTGGGTGAAACCACCCCTGTGGGAAAAGTTCTAGATCACTTTCCTCCCCTAGGGCAAGAACCCATTCCTACCCCGTCTTCAAACCTGCAGGCGCAGCCTCAGAGAGAAAGAAGGAAAGAGCCTCCTGACAAAAGGAAAGCCCCATCGACCTACGAAGATCCCACATCTATCATCAGTGCTAACGATGTTCAAACCAGCAATCTCAACCTGGTTTGTGGGGCAAGCGGCAAAGGAAGGGATAGATATTCCCTCAGAAACAGAATCCGTTCACCTAGTGCAACTTATCTGGTGGACAGAGCAAGTAAAGTTGAAAATCAAGAGGAATGCAAACCCCCGGAACGAAGCAGTCGCAAGGGTAACACTCAAGGAGGAAACCTCACACCGCTGGAATATGGACAGAATTAGTCACCTTATCGGGATCCCCGTCGGATCCAAACTTGACCAGGATTTCGCCATGCCGTGTATGGATATTCTTATTTGGAACTGCCGAGGTGCGGGAAACGAAAGGTTTCGCACCCATTTCAAAGACCTATCTTCAACCTATAAACCTCAAGTTGTTGCGCTCCTGGAAACGAAGGTTCGGATGGAGAAAATGGGGCTCTTCTTTAAAAAGCTTGGGTACCTTGCGTCGGTGTTTGTGGACCCTGTTGGGCGCGCTGGTGGCATTTGGATTCTATGGGACCCTTCATCCATATCTCTTAACACCATCCGTGTCTCAAATCAAGTCGTTCATGTGTCGATTAAGAAAGATAACTACGACGATTGGATCTTCTCAGCTGTGTATGCATCCCCAAACCCTAATATCAAAAGCAACGCTTGGGAACACATCAGAAGATGCGGGAACACTGACAAAAAATGCTGGCTTGTGGCTGGCGACTTCAATGAAACTTCTTCAGCCGAGGAAACCCAATCAAGGGCCATTGATCGTGGCGCAAATCAACGTCGTAAGTTCAACGAGGAGGTCAGTCTTTCTAACCTCTCTGACCTGGGGTTCTCGGGCCCCAGATTTACTTGGATCAATGGTAGGCAAGGAGAGAGCAGAGTTAAAAAATGACTCGACCGTGCTCTTGCAAATAACAATTGGAGAACTACCTTCCCGGATGGTATGGTCTCTATTCTTCCTCGTTTATACTCCGATCATGCACCTATCCTTATTAGACCTTTGGGCCAACAGTGCATCCACAAAAGTCCAAAACTATTTCGTTTTGAAGTTGCTTGGCTTTCAAATAACAGTTTTGGAAATTTGGTCAAGGATACTTGGATTGGCTCAAACTTCTCTGTTTGCTCTGCGAATTTTAAGGAAAATGCTGTCATCTGGAACCGTGAGGTGTTTGGCAATATTTTCGCTAGGAAACATTGGCTTAAAGCTAGAATTGGTGGCCTCCAAAAAGCCCAAGATTACAATAAATCTCACAGCCTTTACTTATTAGAAGAAAAACTCTCAAGAGAATTTAATACAATCCTCCTCCAAGAAGAAACCTTGTGGCATCAAAAATCGAGAACCACTTGGCTGAATGCGGGGGATCAAAATACAAAAAAATTTCACTTATCAACCCTTATTCGTAGAAGGAACAATCGTATTACACGTCTTCGGGACCAAAATAACCAATGGGTGGAGGATCCTGATACCCTATCGAACAACATCTTAATCTACTTTAACAATATGTTCAACAAATCTTCTAAACTCCTGTCCAGAAATAACTGTACCATCCCTGTGATGCCTCTCTCTCTCGAGGAGGCCACCTCGATAGACAAACCAATTTCCTTCGCGAAGGTTTGGGAAATCGTCAAAAATCTTCCTCCCTTGAAAGCACCTGGACCTGATGGTCTTCATGCCCTATTCTTCCAGAAACATTGGGATGTCGTTGGCAAGAGCTTCTTTAAAACTATTGAGGAATGCTACAAAACCACCAATATCCCCCGAGATCTAAATCATACCTTTATTGCTTTAATTCCCAAGGTGGATAGCCCCCAATCCATCAAAGATTTCAGACCTATCAGCCTATGTAACACGATTTACAAAACCCTCTCTAAAATCCTGGTCAACAGGATCAAACCCTTCCTGGATAAAATCATTGGACCCTTCCAATGCAATTTTATCAAAGGCAGAAGCCCCGCGGATAACTGCGTTATCACTCAAGAAGTACTTCATACGCTTAGATCCAAAAAAGGAAAGAAATGTGGGATGGTTTTCAAAATCGATCTGGAGAAAGCTTTTGACACTTTATCCTGGGACTTTGTCAAGAACACTCTCATCTATTTCAACTTCAACTCCCACACTATATATATGATCATGGAATGCATCTCCTCCACCAACCTGGCGGTTCTCTGGAATGGGAAACCCCTTAACACCATCAAACCTTCTTCGGGGCTGCGCCAAGGAGACCCCCTCTCCCCTTACCTATTTGTCCTCTGTATGGAGAGGCTTTCTGATCTCATTCTTGCTACCTCTAACTCGGGGAAGTGGAAAGGAATCTCCATTGGGAAAAACTGCAATCTCTTGACCCACTTATTTTTTGCGGATGACCTAATTCTATTCGGAATGGCTGGAAAAAAGAATGCCAAAGTCATTATGGACACCCTTCACCTTTTCAGCCAACACTCGGGCCTTTTGATCAACAAGGCCAAATCCAAAATCTTCATATCTCAAAATGTGCCTAATAAGAAAGCCAGGACTATCAGTTCAAATTGTGGCATTTCATTAACCCAAAATCTAGGAAAATATCTGGGAATCCCTTTGCTTCATGAGCGTGTTAGCAAGAACACATTCAATGAACTAGTGGTAAAAATCCAAAACAGGCTAGGCGAATGGGTTCAAAATTCTCTCAACCTTGCTGGGAGATCCACTCTTGTCAAACACGTTACCTCCGCCATTCCCGTTTACACCATACAAACTCTCAAAATACCTGCCTCCACTTGTGAGGCCTTAGATAGAGTTAACAGGAACTTTCTATGGGGCGAATCTGCTGAAAAAAAACGAATGCACCTTATAAATTGGAATACTCTGTGAAGTACCAAGGAGATAGGTGGTTTAGGCTTAAGAAAGGCTAGCCAAACTAACGCCAGCCTCATTGCCAAAATGACTTGGGGAATTTACACCAACAAACCTAGTCTGTGGACTAAAATCCTCAAAAATAAATACATTCAGGAAAACCATATCTTTGACTGAAAAAAAAAACGAAATGCTTCGCACATTTGGCGTAGTATCTTAAAATATAGGGACCACGTCACCAAATTCACCAAATGGAAAGTTGTGAATGGAAAATCGATAAACCTCTGGAATGATTGGTGGATTGGTGATGGGCCTCTTGCCGCAAGTTTTCCTGGTCATCACACTTCATCCTGCCTCAAAGTAAGCAGCCTCTTAATCAATGGGGGTTAGAACACCGACTGTATAAAAAACTTCCTGGACGAGAGAACTATACAAAACATTCATGGCCTTAAAATATTCACTGAAAGTCCTAATGACATTCCTATCTGGACTCTATCGAGTGATGGCTCTTACCATCCCAAATTCTTCGAAAAACCACCCAATACTCAGAACCAGCTTCTGGGTTGGAAATGGTTATGGAAAATAAAATGCCCTAACAAAATTAAACATTTCCTTTGGTTATTCTGTCATAACGTAATCCCTACAAACAAACTAAGGACCCTTAGAGGTATACCAGGAGATGGGTTATGCCCTAGATGCAGGTTGGAGGAAGAAACGATGCAACATTTATTCTTTGACTGTGAGCACTCAAAAAAGGTATGGTCGCTTATTATGAGTAACAACGGGAGTCTCTCTTCACCCGCGAATTACTCCATTACTGAATTCTCAACCATTCTCAAAAAGTTCAGTATCTCTAACAAGGGACATCTAAATTTTGATCTTTGCCTCAAGATAACTACCATTTGGAAAATTTGGATTAGTAGAAACAAAAAAAAATTTGAAAATGTGGATACCAACCATTTTACTGTGTTCAATGAGAGCAAATCCCTTGCTAGAGATATCTTATGGGCTTTCAAAACTGAAGACCCCATTTTGACATCTGATGGCCCCCTTTCTTACTGGATAAAACCTATTGCAGGACTCAAACTAAACACTGACGGAAGCTGGAATCCAATGACCAAAAAAAGCTGGATGTGGTGGAATCTTTAGAGACAAAGATGGAGAATGGGTGCTCAGATTCTATGGAAAACTCGAATGGGAAACAAGCCTTGCAGCAGAATTAGGGGCTATATACAAAGGCCTAACCATCGTCTATGAAAAGAATATGCAAGATGTTCATCTTGAAACTGACTGCGCTCAAGCTGTGGAAGCTCTATGCAAAGACGAAGAAGGCTCGGACCCAAATCTCTACGTCATCAGAGAAACAAAAATCCTACTTCAGAGAACCGGAGCGACAATTAAACAGATTGCAAGAAGTGCCAACCAATGCGCGGATTATCTGGCGCGATGGGGAGCCCAAGGTGATGAACATCTCACTTTTTTGGAGGACATGCCCGTATCCATGAGAGAATTCTGGATACGGGACTGTTTGAGGCTGCACGATATCCTCGACTAAATCATCCATCTGGATTGATTTGGGGCTTGTTTTTGCGTTTGGTTTTTGGACTCTACTTTTGTTATATGGACTGATATGGCCTGCGAACTGTTAGCTTTTGACCTGGACAGTTTATGTTGTGTTCTTTTGGGGGTTGTAATGTTGCGATGTATGCCGAACTTTACTAAGTAATGAATTTCATTTTGACCAAAAAAAAACATTGATGTTTCTATCATAGCCTTGTAGCCTAGCCCCAAGGCTAATGTAGGGGTGTGCCTAGTCACAATGCAAATGTAGGGACGTTGTGCCTAGCTCCAAGACAAATGTAGGAGCGATTGTTGTTCAATACCACTGGGATAATATTACGAGTGGCTCTTGAATCATATCCCATGTACCTATCGGTAATGATGTATGAGGTAACAGATCTGTCATAACGCTGGTCAGCGGAAATTAGTGATTCTTGGCTATTATAGTTATTGAGATGAGTTGTGGTTTGTGATGAGAAATATCTCAGATGTGTTGGTTGATGTGAATCTATGGAAATGAGTTTATGAAGAAACATGAAAGATAATGGAAATTGGTATTTCATTAAAGAGAAAATGGGATTTTGGTGTGCGTTGCAAATAAAGAGCTTTGGAGATGGAATATTGGAAATGAAATATAAAATATCTTAAGTATTGAGTTTTACTTCTAAAAGTAAATGTTTTCTTGAGTAAAGATGAGTTTTGAGAAGAAAAGGCATAATTTGGAAATAGTAATCCTTAGTTACTTTTACTTATCTTTATTATGCACTTCTATAGTATTCACGAGTTGTCGTCGCTGATGCACACTTGTGCCTTTCTTTTTAGGTACTTAAAGCTAGAGTCCCCAGTCTAGTCCAGCTATTGAGTCGTGGTGGTGTTAGTTCAGAGTTGAGTCTTTTTACTCTCTACTTTTGAGAGATTGTTTAGCTCTCAGCTTTGAGTCTGTTTTGCTTATCGAGTTGTAGTAGTGTTGTTTTGGCTTTAAGCCTTGTTGTTGTTGTTCAGAGTTGTTGTGGCAGCAGTTGTGTTGAGTTGTATCGGCCATGAGCCAGAATTGTATTTTATTTATCTTTGAGTCGATGTATCATCTCGAATTTATAATCAGATCAATGGTGTATTTTATTTTATTTTCAGTTATCGTGTAGTGGTTTGTGTTAGTAGATGCTTTGCCACGTGCCTATCCCTTAATAACTGTCTTTATAAGTTATCAGGGATGGGTCGTGACAGGTTTTGGTATCAAAACGTAGGTTTGAGGTTCTACAGACTAAGTGGAGTCGAGTCAGCTGGACTGGTGGACTATAGGATGTCTTGAGTTAGAGTTAGAGTATTTGGTCGTACCATATTTCTAAATTATTCTTTTTTGGTGGTCAGAATCATTATGGCAGATGATGCACAGAGAGTTGGTTATCAAAAATCATTTCCTTCAGTAGGACAAAGGCAGGAAAGGCAGAATAAGCCAATAGGAGAAGAGCGAGTTAATGTAGATCCAATGCGTCAGTTACGAGAAGTTATGCTTAGGATAGCGGATTACCAAGCTCAGTATTTTGCGAGGCCAGTCCCAGAGCAAAGGCCGTTAGTAGATGATCATACATCCCTATTTAAATGTTTTAAATCAATGGATCCACCAGTATTTACAGGGAGTAAGGGAGAGGAAGATGCCGAGAATTGAATTAAGAAAATTAAGCAAATCTTTAATATTATGAGAGTGGGTGATGATGATAAGTTAAATTTCGCTGTGTTCATGTTATCAGAGGAAGCGTATAATTGATGGCAGTCAGCAGAGAGGGTGTTATTAGCAGCATGGATAAATGTTAGAGTTTCATGGAGAGATTTTGAGGAGGCTTTTAACGAGAAGTACTTTTCTCAGTACTATCAGGGAGAGAAGAGAAAGGAGTTTATGTTGCTAGAGCATGGAAAGATGTCAGTGGATGAGTATGTTGCGAAGTTCACAGCTCTGTCTCGGTTTGCACCATACATGGTTGATACTGAATAGAATATGTGCGAGAAGTTTCAATTGGGATTAAATCCTAGAATTCAGTCAAGAGTTGCTATTTTGGAGGAATAAAATTTTAGGAAGCTTATTTCCAAATCTAAGATTGTAGAGAAAGAGATTTTAAAGATAGATGATAGAAGGAAGCAGCTTAAGAGAGCTCGATCTAGCAGTTATCAAAATCAAGATAGAGTTGAGAATTAGAATATGCAGTTTAGTAGAGGGCAGAGTGCTAGTAATCAAAGGAACAAAATAGTCAGTTATTCAGGAAAGCAAAATTCAAAATCACAAATGTCCGAGGTACAGTGTTATAGATGCAATCAGGTGGGTCATTTTGCTAGAGAATGTTCGGAGCAGCCTGTGACATGCTATATTTGTGGTCAACAAGGTCATATGGGGTGGGAGTGTCCTCAAGTTAAGGTTGAAGCTTCATCAGTTGGGAATGTTTCGGGTAGAAATCAAGGAATAACAAGTAGTTCCAGAAAGAGAGGAAAGAAATAATTATGAGGTTGGTTAGAATGTTTTAACAAGCTAAGAATATGAATCTAGTTGTGTTTTAAATTTCAGGGCGAAATTTCTGTAAGAGGGGAAGAACTGTAAAGGATATTATTAATGAATAAATGAGGTTTAAAAATAATTGGTGGGCTTAAGAATTTTGATTAAGGATGTTGGGAATTTATGAAAAATTTTATAGAAATTTTTATGAATTAAATAATGTTATTAGAAATCAAATGAGATGAATTAAAGGTTTAAATTAAAATTTGGGGTCAAAGTGAAAATATTTAAAGTTAAAGGTTAATCTTGTGATTGAGGAAAGAAAATTTAGAATTTTCTGTCTTAGATATCGGTATCTGGCTTTGCCAAGATACCGGTATCTCAAGAAGGTTGGGCAACCGGAACCCCAAAAACCGATATCCTTTTGAGGTATCTTGGGTTGGCCTTAGATACTTATATCTTAGTTACCAAGATACCGGTATCTGAGGAGTTTTTGTATCAGATGGCTATGGCGGAAGAATCAAGAAAATGTTGATATAATCAATGTAATGAAGGCAACGTGTAATAATTCAATATAAACAAAGTTTATGCATGAAATGAGTTGTCAAAACTTTGTTTACAGGTGTTAGAATTGTCAAAAGCAAAGTTGGATGAGCATTATATATATATATATATAACTCTCATATACAATATTCATTTTTGAAGAAGTTTTGAGGTTAAGTAAAATTCGTGAGTAAAGAAAGGGAGCTTGAGTAAAAGAGAGGTTGATCTTGAAATAGAGAGAATTCGGTTCTAAGGATTATGTTGCAGAAGTTAATCGAGTGAGGAAGAATAGTGGATTGGGGATTTGAAGTTCAAGGCTGCGTCAAATACTTCTGGATTATATTCCGAGCAAATAATGTATCAAATCCAAATTCTAAAAACACAGAGTTGTAGCAATTTGTCTCTAGTTTATGTGTTCCCAATTTGAGATAATTTGGTGTTGGTTTGATAGGGCAATTTCGGATTAAAGCAGAAGGTGGTCAAGAAGAGGGAGAAACCCATTCGGCAAATCTTTGCGAATTAAATTCTCCAGAGTAGCTAGAGAACATCTGTTCAAAATTTGGGAATAAATGGTTGAGTTTTGATGGTCCAAATCGAAGAAAATTAGATTTTGAGTAAAACCCTAAGTTCTGTTGAGTTCTGTTAAGTTCTGGGAGAGATGGTATTATAAAAAAATTTAGAGGGTTTGCGATTAAGCTTTTCAATGGCCACGACGATTTCACTTTTTAACAACAGATGGTGAAAAATATTCTGACAATTGAGGGTTTGGCGAAAACTCTCAATAGAATGTCTGAGAAATCATAGCAATTGTCCGATGCCAGGTGGGGCGATATAAGGGATCTGGCGAACAACATGATTCAATTATATTTTGGGAATACTTTACTGTGAGAGGTCAATAAGACAGATCAAATATAGATACATGACAATTTGGAGAGTAGGCACAAGTCCAAATCACTAATAAATCTATTGTCTTTGAAGAAGTAGTTGTATGCACTACATATGTCAGAGCTCTCGAACTTCAGGGACCATCTTGATTAGTCAACATCTTGTTGACAAAGTTGGAAATCCTTGTTGTGGAGATTGAGAAGGTAGATAAAGTGATTATTCTATTGGTCTCATTTCCTTCTTTGTATGAGCATCTCAGAACTACTATAATATATAGGAAGACCACCATTGAGTTCGACGAGTCTATGCAGAAGCATGATAGCAATAAAGTTTCCAACAATGGAGATTTGGTGATATCAGATGACTATCGCATCAAAGGTAGAGAGGTTGAGAGGGAGAATAGTTCTAAGTCAAGGGGGCATTCGCAGTTGAGTCATGACATGAAAAAGTTTTTAACGGGAAAAGGAGGGACATATACTAAAAAAATTTAGAAGCTCAAAGAGGAAAAAGAGAATGTAAACTCGGTGAATTCATCTACCAAGGAGAAATCTAGAGATGAAGATTGTGCACTCACAATTTTTTAGGTACTATAAAATTCTATTGCATTTTGGATTATGTGTATTATTTTCACATGCATTCAAAGAAGAACTTTGTTTGATACATATGATATTTGTGGCAGAACCACTGTGAGGATGGCTAATGTAACACCTGGATTAGAAAATTCATTGCAATTTTAATTATTTCAAACTCATTTATACTTTCTTAGCTTAATATGTGGATTACCGTGTTGGAATCATATAATTAAGTTGATGGAAATGTTGGGTAAGGAAAACCTTAGGAAACAAGGTTAAAGGTGCATTAAAAGGGCTCGTAATGAGCGGGGGAAGTTGGGTAAAAGTTACTGGAAATGGCCTAAATTGGTTTGGAATATCGATATGGGTAAAAGCAAGGGTTGCGAATATATTGAAATATGTATCCTCTATTCAGTGATCTAGGCTTAGACTTGAACTCCATTCCGAAATGTGAAAAGTGTACACATTTCGATATGTGTCACCATGCAGTAATCACATATAAAAATGCGTGAAGAGACCAATCGATATACGTAAACAAGTTTTTTGGAAATTGGCTGGGAGGAAATGACACATTTCGATATGTGCATAGGCATATATCGATACGTGATTTAGCTGTGGGAATGGGGATGTGTGACATTCATATCGAAATGTGAAAAGAAAAAATCCTAGATCGAAATGGCTTGAAAAAATATTGAAATGTGATACATGAACTATATATCGAAATGGATCAAAATATAAATTGATATAGGAACAACTCCAGATGTTGAGTGATAATGAAGAGGTGAGATTTGTTTGTATCTAAAATTAATTGTATACTGAAATGATGGATTTTGTATCAACATAAAGAACCCAAAGAATTTGTAAAACATTATAGAGAAAGAGAGAGGAACCGAGAGAGTGAAGAATAAAGGTTCATGGGGTTTTGCTCAGGGAACTCACTCGAGATTCAAACCAGAGTCTAGGAAATACACTTATTCGGGTAAGATGGACTCGAATCTTTAATTATAGTTTGATATCCGCAATTGATATGAGCGTGAGTTCTTAAGTTTTTGTAAACGGGTTTATATGTGTACACTTGTTGAATTGAGGGTTTTGTTAAGAATACATGTTCAAAGTTGTCAGTATTGACAGTGTATCCAAGAGTTGTGCAAGTGATGAGTAGTAATGAATATCTTCTTAAGTCAGTTAGTAGAATGTACAGTTGGTTATTCCATTAGAAATCTATAAATAGGTGAGTAGTCTTTGTAATTGAGATGTGGAATTGAAAATAGAAACTAAGTAGAGTTTGTAATCAGTCTAGTTTGAAACATATACTTTGAGCCTTCATAGAACATTCTCTTGCATATTCTGGAAACTTCAACATGGTATCAGAGCTACCAAACTCCAATGAGTGAAGATCCTGAAGTCATCTTCTTCATCATTTTCTAATCCTTCAATTAAGAAAGCTCTCATATGAGATCTGATCTGATCTGTTTCTCTACACAAACAATATATCATTCTGATTTACCAGAATTGATCAAATGCTTTAGCAGTAAAGCAATGAAATGTTTGAGATCTGATTTTATTATCTGAGGATTTTGTTTCCACTCTCTACATCAT